>CM040982.1:26175924-26192108 GCA_022985145.1 Pangasius djambal | reverse complement strand
CTTCTTTTTATTTGCATTTGACTTCTTTTTATGTAAATTTGACTTCTTTTTATTTGCATTTGACTTCTTTTTATGTAAATTCGACTTCTTTTCATTTCCATTTGACTTCTTGGTTTTATTTAAAGCTGAATTCTTTATTTTAGAGCTGTATTTAAAGTTTGCTTCTCTTTCTTTCTTTCTTTTTTTTTTTTTTTTTTTTTTTTTTTTTTTTTTTTTTTTTTTTTTTTTTTTTTTTTTTTTTTTTTTTTTTTTTTTTTTTTTTTTTTTTTTTTTTTTTTTGCCTTTTGGTTTAGGAGATCTCGGACACCTCGGAATCTCGGAGAGTTATCGCGAGACTAAAACTAAAACACGTGGGTCAACATGGTGGTTCCCTAGAACTCGCATGCGGTATTTTATTTTTTTTTTACACTTCGAGAAATCATTGTATAAGTAAGGTTAGTTATATATTTAAGTAAAACTGCAGGCTGTGAGTAATTAAATTATATTGTACAGTGTAACCCGGATTGAACAGGAGGATCCACAATGCAACACGACGATGTAAGTAGGGCAAAAAGCTGTATTTTAGTTAATGGGCTAGCTGGCTAACTAGCTTCATATTATAATACACTTTAATGGATGTTGTATTTAAGACAGTGTGGTTATTCCTAGTTCTTCATGTTCAGTGTGACTCAGAATAACAGACTTCATCATATCCCTCTCTTTCCAGGTAATATGGGACCTGATCGGAAATAAACAGTTTTGTTCTTACAAAGTAAAGTAAGTATCAGCACACAGCACTTCTGTTACAGATCTCTGACTGTAGCTGCTGTGGGATCAGAGGAATAAACCACTCCATGTGGTGCTGTTAAAGGAAAATAACCAATGACTGAGTGGTGTGAGGAAGCAGAGTTACTGTTACCACACCAAACCTCGATTCTTTTCTAAGAGCACCATGTTGTGAAGTGTTTTATTTCAGTAATTCTACAGCGGTTTACCAACTATTACGGCTATTTTATTTATTATAGTATGATACATGCTTTTTAGCCATTTAGAGTTACATTTAATGATGTGGAACGTCCACAAGTTAGCTTCTCTTATCGCTTGTGTTATAGAAGCTAAAAACAGTCGTTCCCTCACCAGCCTCTCTTTTTTTCCCCCCTCAATCAGACTGAATAAGCCAAAAAAAATTTTTTTTTAGTTCTTTAAAAAGTTACAAAGTGATGACACTGGAGACTCTTTCCGTAAATGTTAAATAAACGTCTCTACAGAAAACTTCCTCATAACAACAATTCGATTTTTTTTTTCTTTTATTCGTATATGAGGCGCCTCCAGTGTACCATCAAGTCCCTCTGAATGTCGCTATAAAAACGATAACGTGTTAAAACGAGTGCGTTTATACAAACCTGTGAGTTGGAGCTACGCTACTGTCAGAGCTGCTGAAAATGAATCGACTTCTGACCAATCAGAAGCCAGAATTAAAAAAACAGCGCTGATCATTGAGCACTGATTAAGGCTTCGAAGCTTAACGTATCTTTGGCTTTCCTCCGAAGAACAAAAACGAAGAATTTCTGCCGGAATGAGTACAACATCACGGGTCTGTGCAACCGGCAGTCGTGTCCTCTGTCCAACAGTCAGTACGCCACCGTCAGAGAGGAAAAAGGTATTAATACGTCACACACATCACTTTACACACACAGCCGTCGCTGTAAGATGGAGTGGGTTAGCTTTGTGTTGGCTAACACACACCTTGTCGAGGGGGTGTTTGTGTAAGTCTGACCGCCGTGTGTTTCTCAGGTCGGTGTTTCCTCTACATGAAGGTGATCGAGAGAGCGGCTTTTCCAGCACGCATGTGGGAGAAGGTAGGTCATGATTAATGCTGTACAGAAATGCTGATATTTCTGTTGTTATTGTGATCTAAGGAAATAAGGAAACAATTATTTTAGAGTCTGTGTCCTATCTGAAGTGTTTCCTAATGCAATAAAAACGTCCACTTTCGATAAAATGTCTGTCTGAGCGTCTAAACACAAACATGAAAAAGTCAAAGGGAAGATTTTTATACGTTTACCCTTTCGGATCAGCTCTGCTTTTAACGCGCTAATGCCCACGTTGTTGATGTTCACACGTTATACGTGCGGTTATTTTTTCCGTCCAGGTGAAGCTGAATCAGAACTATGAGAAGGCGCTTCAGGAGATCGACCAGAACCTCATCTACTGGCCGCGCTACATCCGGCACAAGTGCAAGCAGCGTTTCACCAAAATCACACAGTACCTCATCCGCATCCGCAAGCTGACACTGAAGAGACAGTGAGTACACACGCCGTCCGTCTCTCTGTACCGTACACTTCCTCTAGTCTCTGATTTTAAATATAATAACCCATGTGTCAGAACCAGCGATAGCAGCCGGACGGTCGGACGTCTTCCTCTTATGCTTTAATAACACAATGGCTTAATTTGTTCACAGGAGGAAACTTGTTCCGCTGAGCAGGAAGGTAGAGAGGAGAGAAAGAAGGAGAGAGGTGCGTAACCAGGAAGTGGTGTCACAGGGCACCACTTTCATTTCGAATAACGTTTAATAACGTCCCCATGTGGCTGGAGCAGATTTACTCAATTACGTTTTACGGAGTTTTTTTTTTTTTTTTCTGCACTGACAATTTGAGAACCGCTGCCTTGAAACCATCCGACTCGACTCCATAAAAATGCCTGGGTCTGAATTCCTGGGTGTCAGAATGCAGCGGTAAATTAAAAGCCTGCAAACGAACGTGCAAACAGAGCAACGTTTGAGCGCGATCAAGCAAACCTTCACCCATAACATGCCTAGTGTCTGGAGTTTGCGTCTATCTTTTTGCGCTGTTATGGAAGAAAAAGTGAATTGTATGATCAGTCACATCAAAATGGAGCTGTATTATTTTGCTAGTTGCGCGTGTGTGTGTGTCCGTGTGTGTGTGTGTGTGTGGGGGAAAAAAAGCAAACGTCAGGCACTAAACATGTCTGATCCACTGGCCTGGGTTGAGGGTGACTCTTGTGTAAATGAAATTTATGACTGACTTGTTTCTTTCAATGATTTTGAGCTTTTACAAACACGTCTTCCTTAAACTCCGTCTTTACGTAAAGTGTAAAACACCTGGGGAGTGCTGTTACAGGAAAATAATCAACGACGTCAAGCAGTGTAAAAGCTACCACGCCAGAGTTGATTATTTTCCAGCAACGGCATTCTCCACAACAGCTCCTTGGCATAAACATGAAGAATTGCCGTTTTATTTATTTATTTATTTAAATCTTTTTAATTCAAGGAAAAAGCCCTGGTCGCTGCTCAGGTGGAGAACGCCATCGAGAAAGAGCTGCTGGAGAGGTTAAAACAGGGCACGGTGAGACTCGCATCACTGCACTGCACTTCTGTATGGCGTCCAGAGGTGTGCTTTTTTTCATTATTGTGATATCGATTCTTTTGCTATCAATTTCAGTATGGAGACATCTACAACTTCCCCATCCACGCCTTCGATAAAGCTCTGGAGAAACAGGACGCAGAGAGTGAGACGGAAGAGGAGGAGGAAGATGAGGAAGAGGAGGAAGAGGAGGATGAGGTGAGCACTAGTGGTTATAAAATCAGCTGATTTTGATATTGTGATAAATCATTCCATAGTATGCGCTTTCTTCGAATAAACATTAAATATCTCAATAACTGTGCTGGCTAAGGACACGTAAGTGCTTCATGGTTTACACTGGTGCACTAATCCGGTGTGTGTGTGTGTGTGTGTGTGTGTGTGTGTGTGTGTGTGTGTAGGATGCAGGGAAGAGAGAATTTGTCGCAGACGACGAGTTCGAAGGAAGTGACATCAGTGATTTTGAGGTGAGATTCGGTCATTGTTTTTATTTATTTATTTATTTTTTTATTATTGTTTATCGTTTCTACATTATGTTTAAACTGTATTTAGTCATCACTGGACACTAAACGAATCACACATTCACACACAGGATATGAACAACATAAAGGCCAGCGATGATGAGGAGGAGGAGGAGGAAGAGGGCTCAAGTGAGGAGGAGGAATCGGAAGAGGAAATGGAGGAAGAAGTCGAGGAAGAGGAAGTGTCCAGAGTCAAGTCGAAAGGAAAGACTCCGCTCAAAGGACCAGCGAGGAAGAAACGAGCGTACGTGGAGATCGAGTACGAGCAAGAGACGGAACCAGCGGCCAAGAGCAAGGCCTCGTAGAGACTCCACACACACACACACACAAAACTGCTCCACAAAATTTCTCATAAAAGATTTTTTAATCAAAATCTGCATGTTGTCTCTGTGTGTCATGGTTATTATATATAAAGATATTACAATGTGGGGTGTATTTCTGAAAAGATTTAAACTTGTACGCTTATAAACAAGTAGTTTTCCATGCTTCTACTGAAAGCAAGACAGAAAGGAATTTCAACTCGGCATAACCTGCTGCAACTGAATGTTTTATTTCATCCCTTTAAAGAGTTTCATAGACATTTTAATAGAGATGGCACTGATCCGATACCCGGTAGCAGTATTGGGCTGAAACCAGCAATAAATAAATAAATAAATACAAATAATGTTGGATAGGATATCAGAGAAATCATTAGATCCTGTAACAAATGGTAGAGATTTGAATTGGATTTGTAAAAGAATTGCATTACTTGATTTAAGTACATTTATAAAAATAAAAAAACAACATTTTAAAGCTTAGTAGTTTTTAAAGAAAACAATATCAGACAGGTATCAGTTGATACTCAAGGTTTCGGTGTCGGAAAAGAAAAAGTGGTACTTGTACAGAAGGGAAAACGTGAACATGATGTGTATTAGTTTAGAGACTAACAGTCTAAGGACAACCGATTGAGAGCCTTCGTGTCCCGAGTCCATATTACAGAAACATCCGTCACTTTTCCAGACTTTCCAAGAACCTGAGCAGGAAGTCTAATCAGGAAAAAAAAAATAAAGGTCAGCTTAGAAGTCCATTTAATTTATTCACCTGATGTATTTAATAATCTTATTCTTAATACTAACGAATTAAAAAGATGACCCTGATCGGATCTCACCGGCTTCAGATCCATCGTTTGGCGTCTACAGTGTGAGGAATCGTGCATCCGGGACGCTCAGCTCACACACTCCGCTTGCGTGAGATCCTGTATGCACTTTAACACTCGCTCACACACACAGCTGCTGTCCACCTCCTTCAGCTCCGCCTGTAGAAACAGACCATTTCAGTGTTACGCAACAAGCGGCCGTGATCATCAGCTGTAAGATCGTATCAAACGCCACGACACAGATTGGATGGTTTTATTATTTCCTGTGTCACGTCCGTCAGCTTTGGAAAGGTACGACGTACTTTTTTACGCTCGTCTCTACCGCAATGATTAGGTTTTGACTTTTGCACATTACGCCTACGGGAAGAAACGATTTTCATCGCTGCAGAGAGGTTTCTGTCAGACTTATGCGCATAATACCGGTTAAGAAACATTTTCTTCGATTTGACTTTTAGAGATAAAACTGAGCTTTTCTGCTAAATGTTACGTTTCTGAATTTATAGATGTATTTCCAATATATCCATGCATATAGCAAGTATATCAAATATATCATACTGCCTAATGGATTTCATCTACAAGGTGTCAGGACCCAATGAGAGTAAAACTACACATAGTTAATTTTGTATTTATTATTTACAGCACGCTCTGTATGTTCACTCGCACGCTCTAGGCATTTTCTCAGCCGCTGTATCACGTTTCTTTCTTTTCTGATTTTGCATACAACACGTTAACATTGGTTCCTGACTTTTCAGAACATCCTGTACACTGCAAATTATTGCAAATTTCCCTAATCTGGCTTTTCCAACTGGATGAAACGGACATATTATATTGTGAAGGGGGGCAATACGATGATATGATCCTAATCTCATGATAAATATTGCTACAATACACTTCTCTTGAATATCGCAGGTAACTGGAAGCAGCTGACGAGATTGAAAATCTAATACGTTGTACAGAACCTTTGTATTTTTCCAAGTGTAACTTTATTTTTGTATAATAAAAGTGTCCCTGAACTCAGGGTTTTTAACGTAACCCAACTGGCAGGTTGTTAGCAAACCTGATACATACTGTATCGTAGAGAAACAACATTTCTGATCATGAAAGGAGCAACTAATCACACACAAATGAAACTATTGTACAAATACAGACAGTGTGTCATTTTCCAGAACTAAAAATAGGTTTCATCTCTTCCTCAGAACAGCTGGAACTCTATGTATTTTCAACGTGATGAATATCGGTAAAATCTGCTAAATATTTGTAAAATGTAAAAATCAATCATTCACGTTGCCATCACTGCTAATCGCTCGGAAAGAAACCCGCCGTGGAATCAGACTCTGGCCCCTCCCTCTAACAGGAGGCGGGACTGCACAGCTCTCAGCCACGCCTCTCAGGACGTACCCTCAGTCTGCCGTGTGAGCAGTGGTTGAGCAGCAGGAGGCAGCGTGACGCTCTGTTCGACAGCTCCTCGGTGAGCTCAGGAGACAGAGACTCTGCAGAGACGTCCACGAGGAACCTGAGCAAGCTCCTAGCCAGGACAGACAGCCTGCACTCCATCCTACACACACACACACACACACACACACACACACGCACATTCAGGAGAAGAAGAACGTTCCAGAGCAGCAGCAGTCACACTCCCAGTCAGGAAGTTTCCCCAAGTTCTCTATAAACACACCTGACGTCACAACAACACGGCTGCCCTCACAGCCATCATTTTACACTTGCTAACACTGAATTTTACTTCATATGTAGCTTTTCAGTTGTGAAAACTTTTAAGTTTAGATTTGTAACATAATTCCGTAATACATGAAACACGACCTTGCTCTGGGCATCCATGTTTTTCCAGAGTCGATGCCCTGGAACGCGTTTAGATCCGAACTCAGGAACACCGACGTTCCGAGTTCCAAGTACAACGCGTTGCAGCATTAGCATTAGCTAACTGTCACAACACTTGAACGTCCATGTAGCTACTGTGCTGTATTTGATGTAATTTTTCTCAAATTAACCTCCTAGTGAAGAAGTGCTTGGACCCCGATGAAGGCAACTCGCAGCTATGATATCATTTTCATTCTGTTTGTTTACACCATAAACAGATTTTGACACTGATTTTGACAGGCTGCCTTAAAATGATGTAAAAATAAAAAAAATTGCATACAAGTACCTCGGCCAGGCAACCTGTATCGTCCTCTCTAGAACCTCCAGTATGCTGAGCCTGGCTTTCTCGTCCGGAGCATCAGAGACCTCCAGATATCCCACAATCACCCTCTCCAGCCTCTTCAGATGCCGAGCGATGCTTATACCCATCCTGTAAGATCAACCACAGCTTAACACCAAGTACTTGTACTTCAACTCACCAAAACGTTCTGGCACGTCTTCAGGTAAACGATAATGAGCGAAGAGGCTCATAAGCACCACTGCATCCAGGTTAACATTAGACGATGTGCGATGTGGAACTCACTTTTCGACGAACAGCGGGAGGTTGCTGGCGTAGATCCGGCGCAGTGCGAGCTTGTGCTCCATTTCCATGTGCGTTAACACGAGGCGGAGAACGCTGTCATAGCGGTTCGGAGTTCCGGGTAATCCTGCGTGGCCGAGAGGCTTCTCAAGGACTGAGAGTAAATCTATAAGACACGGCAGAACCACCTGCAACAACAGCACACACACACACACACACACGCACTATTAACAACGCCGTACTTGATTTTACAAGAAAATCCCAGAAAGAGTGAAACATTTACACGGAATACTCCAGGGCCCAGTACTAGGACCGATCGATATCATGAGTAGGCAGCTGATATGAAAGTTTCACAGACTTATCTGTGGAAAATACTGAATATCTAGCTACATTTCGAGTTTTATTTATAATGAACTCTAAAATATTTAGCGCTAGCTTTCTACCAGCTTGTGTTTTAATTGCAAGGCCACTTGTGTATGGCTGCATGTATTGTCACTAAAGTAGTGAGTTGAAATGTAACACTAATAATGCACTCATCGAATCTCCTTCACCAATCAGTGAACACCATCACAGTGCATTTACACTCAGTATTAAGAGGGAAAACCCTTAGACCTGGTCCACGTTACGACTGTAAATGTGAAAACGTGTCTTTCCGTATCCATTTTAACTTTCCATTCGACAACCAAAAAGCACTGTGTTCCTGCCTAAACAAGCAAAAATAGCAAGCAGAAATGATGTCAATATCGAGGGTCAGACACTCCGCATGCGGTTTTCTGTCGTTTAAGTGCTTCTTCATGGATGAGAAACTTAAACTGAAACATTAGTGCAAGCAAAACATAAAAAACAGTGTAGTGTAGACTCGTCCTTCTTGAGTTTTCCCACACTGAATGTTTTAAAAACGACAGTACAAAGTTATTTATACTGTAAATGGCTTGTATTTATGTGCATATTGTTGTTTCTGCTAATCATTTCTTTCTGAGAACTTGGCATGCAATCGGCGAGCAGATGATAAAATGATCAACTATGTCATATACAGACAGTTTTCCTAGGCTATTTCTAGAGCGTTAAGAACAAAAGGCATATTATTCGAACCAAAATATGACTTTTGTTCTTAACGCTCTGGAAATAGCCTAGTAAAACTGTCTATATGTGATATAGTTGATCGTTTTATCATCTGCTCGCTGATTGTATGTCACACTGTAACACACGGTTCTTCATTATTAATTACAGGTTAACTGTTAAACGAGGCTTCGTGTGTGTTAGACGTATGTACAGTACCTGTATGAGCGGAGCTTCAGACGTGTACAGGTGATTGTAGAGGGCGTCGTAGAGCACCTGAGCTCGGTTAAACTGTCTCAGATCAGCAGCAGGCTGGACACAATGATAATCAATCACACTCATATTATTATTATTATTATCCTCAATATGATGGCTACGAGTACTAATTTTTCTAGAAAAAAAAAAAAAAACATCTATCTTATCTGACCACATGAAGGACGATGTGATGAAGGCAGTGCACTCCGAGGACTTTGTTCTCCGTCCGGTAGTCGTCTGATATGAGCAGAGACGGAGGGAAGACCCTGTCCAAGTATTCGGCTAAGCAGGGACGCCCGACCTGCACCAGCAGCCAAGAGAAGACGTGTTTCACTGCTTCGTTACGCTTCCAGGTTTCCCTAAAGACAGACAAATAATCCGAAAAAAAAAATTCTTATTCAACACATCATAGTGGATGAAAATGGCAAGGTCAAGTCAAGGTCAAGTGATTGTGTGTAATGCTTTGAATACATAAATCTTTCCTCTTCTATGACTATACTGTAGAGTCAAACAGGAACAAGTGTGTTAATGCCAGAGGAAAACATCAGAGCTTATTTGTTATTATGTGTAAAATCTGGGTTTAAGGTTTATGGTCATTTTATTAGTCAAATTATTTTTACTAAAACTTTATGATACTAGAGTCATAATGTTAAACGCCAGCAAAATACACAACTGCATGAAATCCCTACAGATAAAAAAGAAGAAAAGTGCTTGTTATTTTGATCATTATTATTGCTTGTTATTGTGCATACATATACGTAGTATATTTTTTAAGTAATATATTGTTTATATACATCGTCAAGTCCAAAGTATCTAATTCTGAGAAAACTGTATTTTTAAATCTGAAAAACATGAAAGAAGCGCCTGGCTATATGTTGCTTTTCAGGCAAATTTCCATGATGTTGAGAGCAGAGCTGGGTGAGTGATATGAATATACAATACAATATCGATACCGTGATAAACTGTCACGATATTTGAGGTATTGTGGATATTGTGATATCTTGTGTTTTGCTAAATGTATAGTTTTTATTTAATAATTACACGCTGCCCGGCTGATGCAATGTGAAAATATTTATCCTTTAAAACTGTAAAAATGTTTACTCTTTTCCTGGGCTGAGCAACAGGACAGTCTTTATGATTACAGCAGCAGCACTGAGGTACACATCTACAGCATCCAGGTGAGTCTTGACTTTTGCCGGAGCGAGAGAGGAAATGAAGCTCACTTGGTCATGTCAGGCTGCAGTGTGTCCAGGATGGATCCCAGGATCCCTGAGGGTGCTGCTCCTCCATCACTTCCACACAGCAGCTCCTGCACTGAGCCGCTCCCACTAGCTGTGACTGTGCTCCTCAGCAGCTCCACAGCACATCTCCTGGAGGATCCATCAGTCCACGCCTGCTTCGGCACGTGTGTGATGGAGAAGACACACAGGACAGGACTGAGTGTGTGAAGGAGAGCCTTCGCCCCTGAGTCTCCACACTTCACCGCCTCTCCGAGCTGAGCGGTCAGCGCCAGCAGAGCTGCCCCGACCGCCACGGCTTTTCCTGGGATCTCCTCATAGCTGGTGGCCGGTAAAGTCCCGCTGTCCGTGTCACACAAAGGCAAAGCGGCGTATTCAGTGCAGGACTTCACCAGGTCTGTATAAGTGCTCCGTAAGCTGTGTGAGCTGAGCTCGGGGAAGAGCCAGGACCGGGAACTGACCCTGAACACCTCGGCCGTGCGACTCAGGATCCTCGTCTTGTCCGAATTTCTCTCCTCGAAGCGTTCGCGGATTTCAGAAAGAACAGAAATGACATCCTCAATTTCAGACTTAATACTCAAATCACGGAGAAGGCACTCTAAAGACATTTCTGTAGTTCTGTATATATTTATTTATTTATCTCTTTCAGCTAATAGACATGGCTAAACTAGCTTTTATTTTGCTCTCGACAGTAGTCGCAGGATAGTGACGTCATTCTCCCGCTTACTCTACAAATCCCGCCTTCTGTTCTACGATTCGTTAATACGGCTCATAAACCGTCCTCTGATTGGTTAGTACGACTGGCGGGATGTTATATGGACCAATCTTAGCACAGGAGGCGGGATTTATTGCGGCAGGACGCCGTTTGATGACTGAACAAAAAAAATGGGCACTAAACGACTGCCATATTATAATTTAATTATTTTACTAGTGAAGGATTATATACATCGATGTAAGGTGCTAAATACTAAACCCCTGTTTGGTGGAACACTGAATGCAAACATTGAATACCTCATGCAAAAAGAGGAGGTTTTTGTTTTAAAAGCTTTTGTTGTTTTTTTTGTGTAAAATGTTGCTTTTTATTTAGATTTTTTTATTTTGTTGTTTGTTCATTAATTCATTCGTCCATTCATTCATACAAGTATTTATTTATTTGTGTGCTTGCTCATTTATTTACTAATTAACTTACTAATTTAAATACTTTGTTTGTTTGTTTGTTTGTTTTTGGTACATTATTCTGCATTTGTAACCTCCCCTGTTGTTGATTTCTTTATATTGTTTACGTTGTTGTCTATATGTATCTATATGACATCCTTATTTTGTTGATCTTAAAAATAAAAAAAAAGACGAATACATACATGGTATAAAACGTATTACTTCTTATTTATTTTATTAATATTTAATACTTTTATTTATTGGTTATGTGCAATACTATTGATGATGGCAAAGGTTTTAGCGTTGCAATTTATCTAATTTTGTAATAAAACATAAGCAGAATATTTTCCGGTTTTCATCATTTGTAAGCACTGAATGTAAGAAAGCAGCCACGTCATCATTCAGAAGTGTGTTAATCATCTCAACAGTCTCATTGTTTTTATGGCTGCATTGTGCTCTTAAATACGTAGCAGGGTTGAAAGTAAGAGCGTTTTCTTTTGTTTTTGTTTTTAGTATGTAATTAACCAGCATCCATGCATTTAAAAGGACATTTACTGAAAAGTTTTTTAAATTAATAATTTACTTTAAATCTAAGATTTGGGTAACAGGGTTGTACTTTCAAAGTGATCTTGTCAGTCAATATAACAATATCATTAAAAACAGAAAAAAAGAATGACAGAACGTACTTTTCTTCTTCTCCGGATCTTCAGGAAACCTTCTGTTGAACATGTGACTTGTGGAATATTCCAAACATTTGTGCTGAGTGAAACTAAAGTGTATATTTTCCACGTAAACTATAATGGACAACTCTTGGAAAAGGATGTTTCAGGAATGAGGTGTTAAAATGGATTCACACCTTAATACAAAAACAATAAGATTTTGAAGTAGTTTTAATGATTACGTGTCAAGGTAAAGTGTAGTTATGGTGTTCTGGGACAGGCAGAAATACCGTTTTCTAATTGTGATGTAGGTTTTATTAAGGTTTTATCGTCACGGACACTTCACCTGTGTTTAATACAGATTTTAAAATGTAAAAATCAGTGAGACACAAATGGCACCCGATCATGGAATCACCCAATTTATTTTTATAGACGTAAATCAAATATTTAAGTTCATAAATAGTCATTTGCTGGCAAATCTATAAATACCCCTATACAGGTATGTATACTCGGTGTCATAGAAATGTCTTTGGGTATTGAAGTGTGTTATTTGCCATTTGGATGAGACTCTACTATTAAAACCGACTAAAAAATATAAAATCATGCATAGAATTCAAAAGCTAAACTAATTTAAACCTGCCTTTGAAAAACAAATCGAAAATGACCTTTTTTTTTTTTTTTACCTAAAAAGCAGTATCGCTTCTCTAAGGCATTTCGAAACATCTGAGCTGGTGCTTAGCGTTTGTAAAAGCTGTTCATCCTTACAGAGCTTTTATTAACTCAAGCAGGGTGGAAATTAAATCTTGAGGCCGCACTGCAATCAGTTTTGTCACATCTGTCACTGCCTTTGTCTTTCCGTCGTATTGCAGGACGCTATGTGTGCTCGATGCCTATCAGCTGGAAAAAGATGCGTCACCTTAGGATTTTACAATGTGAGCATTTATTGACATTGGAACAAAGTGCTTTGATTCAGAGGATATTGGATTTTCATTGTCATGTTCCATGCAATCTCGTCTGCGTGGTTATTATGTTTGCGAAAAAAAGGAAAAAAAAGCACCAGTGTAGGTAGACGTCTTGCTTTGTAAGACACATGTAGCACATGTTGGGTCCCAGTCATTACATCTGATGCAGCTGGTTGGGTATTTGAGGTCTACTGTACTAAACCTACGCATTTTAGGAGATCTGTAGAAAAAACAGTTTGATACTGTGAAGCAAAGTGTTTATTTGAATCCACGGCATCCAGTAAGGTGAAATACAGTATAACAACTCACGTTATTCCACAGCCCTGTTGAATACTCGACTCTGATTGGTCAGAACATTCTAATACATTCTAATACGTTATCGTTTCTATAGTAACAACGTACACATGGACGCTCCAAGTTATCCAACAAAGAAAAACATACAATCCTTTATATGATGATTAGTAACTGACATTTAGGAGGAGATGTTTATTAAACTTTTATGGAAGGAGTCTCCAGTGCGAGCGATGCATTTTTCCAGAAAAGAGAAGTTCTTGATAGCAAGACAAGCTGCGTTTTATTTAATTTTTTTTTGTCTTATTAACTTCAAGAGAGAGAAAAAAAAAGAGAGGCTGGTGAGGGAACGAGTGTTTACAGCTGCGTAAGTGAGAACGTAAGTGAGAACGGGAAAACAGGAAAGTAAAAATTAATTAATTCGTTAAGTTATTAATACAAAATTGTAATCATTGGAAAATTGCTGTGGTGTAAGAGGAATAAAACACTTCTGGATGCGCTGTTATAGGAAAATACTCAACTTCAGATTGGCAACAGTAACCTGTCGTTGATTCTTTGCCTATAACAGCACACCCCCAAGTGTTTTATTCCTTACAGTGTGTGTGTGTGTGTGTGTGTGTGTGTGTGTGTTACTCCTCGGGGTCGCTCTCGTCACTCAGGGGGAACTCTCTACACTGACGCTCTGTGTTGTAGCTCTTCACATGCATGGGACACTCCTGGGATAGAATCGCCTGCGGGAAAAATCGACATAAATAAGCAAAGCCTGATGGGATAGTATGTGTTGTGTTTGAGTGTGTGTGTATGTGTGTGTGTATGTGTGTGTGTGTGTGTGTGTGTGTGTGTTACCATCTTCTCCTCCCGAGCAGCAGGGTTTTTAAGAAAGAAGCACAGGGGTGCATAAAGAATATTGACCACCCCGATGATCACCATGAGATAGGGGAACCCGATCACGTGTATTATAGCGCCCCCTGTAGATGGACCTATGTCATAATAAAGGTGAAACGTCTCAGTTTGTCCGGCTAAATATTCTGAAAAATATACATTTTTGTGCTATAGTGTGCTTTTTATCTGCTCCACAGAAGTAAAAGCAAATAAAAGCAGTACTACACACTAATTAGTTTATGGCACTCTTTAAAGGTGCAATTTGTAATTTTAAAAAATATTTTCTAGACCTGTGATAATCATAGAATTTCAAAGATCCCTTAGGGAAAAAAATGGCATTTACAACATTTCTACGCACTAACTCTCATTATTTTATTCAATTTCCACACCTGTTTACATTTTTCTGGCCCTGAAATTTTGCCCTACCCCTTGCTAAAACATTAGCCACTCCACTTTGCACCTTCCTTAAGCCCCAGCTCATGTTGCACATGCAGTTTCAGGCATAGTGTTGCAGATAACGTGAAGTCATTGCAGTTCACCTCATAAGCTGCCGAGGGCTCTACAAATGACAAGCTGCCACTTTAAAGTCTAATATGCCATAACAAATTCGTCCAAGCAGATTACTTTCTTTTAAAGATAGCGGTAATGTTAAATATAAATGTTTACCTATGGCGAACCCCATACAAAGTGCCACATCCGCTATGGCGTACACACTGCCGTACACAGAGGCATGTCTGATATCCACCAGGTAGCCCATTATAGCCATCATGGACGAATCAACCATTCCTACAAAACACAAAATACAAATTCCAGCCATTAGTGGAAATGTAGCAGCGTTCCTGCTCTATCAGTGTTACCAGTGCAGTGCTTACCAATAGCGAATCCTAGTCCTCCGTTAGGGCCAATAAGGCCGTAGATGTCTTTGGCCAAAGGAACCTGTAAGAAATTCAGATTTTACAGTTTTCAGAGTGGGTTTAAGAGAAGAATAGGTGCTAGAACTGTTTTAGTATCATTTAGCTCGTCACTTCCTGCACACAGAGACAGCTGCTATTCCTGAAAGTAGTATTGACTAGTGTATAATATTATTAAGTGAACAGGAAATATCACATTTATACACTGGGAATTTCCAAAGTAGTAGTCCTATAATTTCTATTAATTATTTCATAGAAAGTAAATAAATAATGATTATTAATAACTTTATTCATTATTTACTTGGGGCCCTTAAACAGGCGTCAAAAAAGGTTGAAAACCCCTATTTTAGTGTTTTTCTTCTTTAGGTTTGCACTGGACCTACGAGGCTAGTGAGGCTAACAGGTAATGGAAGATTATAACTGTAGCTATATCATATTTATCTCCAAGGTTTGGCTAAGTAACACAGTTTGCACATAAATGTACATTCAGTATACTGTATGTATTTCAAACAATTTTGCCTTCACAATTTGCTGAGGAAGAAAGTGATTTGTCTTCAACAAGACTTCATTTTTTTAGCTCCTTGTCATCGTTTTTGTACATTTTTTTTTATAGATAACTGTGCGACAGTGTCACAAACCACATCGATAAGTCTGTTTTAGATAACGAACAGCTCAACAAAGCAATTAGTGGTGATTGTGTGATGTGGTTTGCATGATCCTAAACAATTAGCTATCATCTGCTCTTAGACGGTCACTAGATTTTTCTGGCTTTTGCCCAGAGACATGTTAGTCATGCGAGGAGGCGGTGATACTCACGCAAAGGAGGCTGATGCCAACAACGATCATGCCAATCATGGAGCACAGCCACCTAGTAAGAGTCAGGGTTACGAAAGTCAGTGGATCGTTTAATTTTTTAAACCTCGATCTCAAACGATTTACATGGCAATAAATCACATCTGAAGTGAAAATATCTTGAATATGGATGAAGTTACTGCAAGATCTGTTTCACTTGATGTCATTTCACATTTCTTGCCATGTTCATTTGACCTAATAATTATAAAAAAAACCCAAATTACTCTTAATATGAACACCATTAAATGTTATTTATATGTTATTAAATGCACCAGAAAGACACTTTACCTGCCCATTTTGTTGGCCAGCAGGCCAAACAGGTTGGTTCCGATTAAGTAAGACACGCTTGCTGGTAGAAAAGCCACCCCTGCAATATCAGCAGCCTCATCAGTGGATTTAAAAAAAAAAAAAAAAAGGCAGAGCTCATGACGGCAACAGATACAACAGTCA
>CM040982.1:26148661-26169729 GCA_022985145.1 Pangasius djambal | reverse complement strand
TGGGCAATCCTCCAGGAGGCTTGGAGTAATATATCAAGTCAATGTTTGAATAAACTGACTGCTCGGATGCCTAGTGTTGTCCCTTATTATCAATGCAAAATGGTCACTAACTAAAGAGGATTTATGCTGATATTGCCCAAAAACCCTATTTTGTTCAGGCGTTTCCAAACTTTTGGAGGGCAGTGTATATATATATGTACGTATTTGCTTTATTTAGTTATGGTTATCAAATATGTTGAAGGTTTTACGCTATCATGACGTGCTGGCTTGTTACTGTATGTACATGTTTGATGTTCATGCGTTTAATTGTTACGTTTTGCTTACTTATCGTGGAGACAAACATGATGAGAAACCCAGCGAACATGGGTATATGGTACCCGATCCTGAAAAAGAAAGAAGCACAAATCAGCACCCTGAAGAGTGTACATGTTTTGTATCATTGCATTTATTAGGCTTGAAAATGTTTTGTTTTTTTTAATAATAGCTGGTTTTCAAAACGAACAGTATTTTTTTTTTCTTACAAAGCAAGCGATGTTTGTATTTCATTCGTGATAAATGGATTCAGTCATTTGTATTTATTTGATTTAACCTGAATTCCTAATGCCCTGTTAAAAGAATACCTTTATATTAAAAGTACCTTTACCATCTACCAAAATAACCATTAGGGAGCTCTTTCATCCAGAACAAACTACTTTCATTTTCAGTTAATTATTATAAAGCTCTACAGAAATTCCCATCCAAAACCAATACGCTCTGCTTCTTTGATTTGTCTCACTGGAGGAATCTTAAAACAGAGGGTTTCCCTTTCAGAAAAGGTTCCAAGAACCCCTTTTGAAAGCAAGACTCATCGAGTGTCCAAAGAAACCTGGAGGGAACCTTTTTTGCTTTGGATTGCGCAAACTCAAGAGGAATCTCCTGAAGAATATCAGAGTAACTCTGAAAGTCTGAAAGGGGAAGCAATCTTCCAGATAGTGGAATTACAGAAGGAAGAATACATAAATACATAAGCACTGTTAGATTACCAGAGGAATTCGGTTCAAAGAGAGTAAAGATCCCTCAGATATGATGAGGATTGATGTTGGCAGTCTATCAGAAAGCAGACAGAGAAAATAATATTCTTCTTAGTTAATGTCCTATAAATTCCATCAAGTTTCCGCACCATCACTTCCTTCTCCCCTCCCTACTATTCAAGCCTCTTCAACAGAAGCAACGCAGATCTCCAGCCTAAGTTCTCAGAGTTCTCCTCATTCATACAGACGTTCATACAGGGATTAGCAATCGCGCCACTGCATAACTACGCACCTGTTGGTAAGCGGACCCACGAACGGGTTGACCAGAAGCTGCACTATAGCTTTGGACGCAAACAGGAGGCCAACTCTCACGTTCTCGTCCTCCAGAAACTTCCTGTCGTCCTTACAGTCGCCCGAGTCAGAGGTGCTGGCATTCCCATTGGAGATTGGGGTAACAGTTGAGTCACTGAGGTTATCCTGGGTCACGGTGTTGGCGTAGGTCACGTTATCATAAAGAGAGAAGATGGAGGAGAAGGTGGGCTGGTCCATGGTGGGAGGAGACAGAGAGGAAGAGGAGGAGGTGGAAAGCTCACTCGGTTGATGCTCCATGGCATACAGGAATGTAGGGATGATGGGAACTGGAGAGAACGAGAAAGGAGATGATCAAGAAAGTGTGGTAATGCTGGAAATGTTGTAAATTCAGTACATGAGATTAGTGTTACTCTCTTACAGGAAAAAAAAAACAATGTTATACAATTTTTCCCTTACCCTGAATGTAGTTGATTTACTTTTCCAGTTTTGCAATGGAGCTAACAAGTACAGGAAGTCTATTTCACCCACAGTGGTTAAGAACACAGTGCGACTTAAGTAATCTTACAGTGCAACACTGTAATCTATTGTATAATTTATATTACTGTATAATATTGTGTGCTATAATCTATACTAGACTTTTTCTTCCTTACTGGAATTTGGTATTTTCCATCCACCTTGCCCTCATCTCCCAAAGTTTGAAGCTGAAAGTGATGTAGATTATAATATAGTGTGTATGTGCTAGAGATGTAACTGAATATGAACACATTATTTGGATTGAACAGATTATTTGTACTAACCCTACTCAAATACAGATACGAATAAGAGACGCACTATTGTTTGTTTTTGTTTGTTTTTTTTAAAGCTTGCTAGAAGGGTTTGCAGGACATCTAAACCTACTGAGGCCAATTTTGAACTCGAATGAAGTAGCTGAGGTTGAGGAAGTGTAGAAGGGTTTCTGGTTCAGTCCTGAGCTTGAGCTACTCCTGTGTGGGGTTTTGCATGCTCTCCCCGTGTGCATGTGGGTTTCCTCCAGGTTGTCTGGTTTTCTCCTCACTCGTATAAACAGGCCAGTAGGTAGAGTGTCTATGATAAATTTCCCCTGTGTGTGAATAGTGCCTTGCAATGGACTGGGATCTTATCCAGGGTGCATTCCTGCCTCACTCCCAGTGTTCCTGGGATAGATCTCGGATCCACCGTGACCCTGACCAGGATAAAGCGGTTACACAAGCCTTGTAGCTCCAGTGCAGAACTAAAGAAATAAAGTGCAGGCACCAAACGTGTCTTGAGTAAGGGGTAAGTGGAAATGGTGTAAGTTTGATTGTTTTTGTCAAAAGGTTCCACTTCATTTCACGCCTGAGGAAAATTTGTTGCAACGTGGCATGTGAGTCAGTGTGTTCAAGATGCTAAATTAGCATGAGCGTTAACATGTGTAGGGCTACTGACTCACCCACAACAGTCAGCAACATGTTATCCAGTAGCAGAGCCACACACACGACCACCAGCACGAGGTACCGTGAGCCTCTGCTCTTCCTGATCCACTCCATAGGATTCAACACAGCCATTGCCAAACCTGGTCACTGCACACACACACACACATACACACACACATTTGTGCATTGGAAATGGCTGTCCATGTGTTTGAGGACACATTCATTTGGTGTAATCTCAAAAGACTTGGTCCCATTCTGACACATCAGATATACACACTTTGCACCATGGCAGGTCGTAGTGTTTTATTACATGCTTTGTTCATGTGCAGAAGTTCACGCACTCAAACAAACGTGTCTGTGAAGGGGGAAAAAAATGAGTGTGTGAAAACACACCGAATTTTTACCTATTTGAAAGTGAGACACACAACACTGGGGCTCTGCACATTGTGATTAGCAAGCGAGTATCTTGTAGTGTACTTTGCTGAAAATTGCATAATGTGCTAATAATCATAATAGGAGAAAGCCTTGGAGGATAGGTGGGTTAATTTAGCGTATAAGGTGTGCTCAGATAATTACATTTTCACTTTCACAGATTTCAGTTTTCTAAATGTTAGAAATGGCTTACTGTCATTTGTTACTTACATTTGTAATACTATATGGTGATACTATAACATACACGTGTGTGTCAATGCAGTATGTTGCAATATAAAATATCTGTGTAATATTTGTGAAAAAAGCCAAAAAAGGTGATGGCCCACTTGGACCCACTTGGTCAAGTCCCAATCCATTAACCTGAGAGAATGCTAACCTACATATGATCATTACAACTTTGTTCAAATTTGGAAGCTGTAACCATTTCACTTCCTCTACAGCATGCTGTCACTAGCAGAATAACTTTCACAACAAGCAAAGCCTTCAGAAACAACATTATCAGTATGGTCTTTATCAGGTACACATAAGACTTCTCAGATTAGTCCAATTACTTTAGTCAAATTATTATGAGGATTAATTATTATCATTAGGAGTGATTCCAGACTTTAGTACTCCCTGAGAAACATGTTTTCCCCACAATTTGACATGTCCTAAGGAATGGTGCACATGATGACATCATGAGTGATAAAACCTCCTTGAACTTCTCAGGGAATGTTGAGAAGGACTGGCATTATGACGCCATAAAACATTTTACACACTAGGACGTCTCATGAAGTATCACACATTATGACATCAACGGCTTGAAGAAACGGCGCGTTTTATGATATCACAAGTGAGTGGATACACGGGAACGTTCTGAGGAGCACTGCACATAACGACAACGCGAGTGCTTCCACACAAAGAATGGTCTGATGAGAACCGCGCAATATGACAACATAAGAGATTACACATATTAGGATGTCCTGAGGAGTGTCGCTTATTATGACCTCTTGAATGGATCCACATGCTAGAACATCATGAATTATGACATCATGAGCGATCCGTACCCTGGATCTTTCTGAGGAACGTTGTGTATTACCTTTATCTCATTATCTATTAGCGTGCATTAATTGTGCGTTCTGATTATGAGCGATCGCGCACACTATCACACACTTGTCAGGGAACATTGTGAATCATGACGTCACACGTGAGTCACAGCATGACATCACAGGTGACTCCACACGCTAGGAAGTCGCAAGTTACATTTTGTATTATAACAGCATGAGTGATTCCACACAACTAGAATGTCCTACAGAATGCAGGTGTATTATGGCATCACGTGCAATACCACATGCTAGAACGTGAACATGAGGAACAGAAGAGCACACAAGCCCATCAACTGTCTCATGTGAAGCACAATCCTGACATCATGTGTGAAAGATCGGCGACCAATGCGAGCTGAGCTGAACTGTTTTCCGTCATGTTTGTTTAGATATGAAGTCACGTCTGCAAGATGCCAGGTTCCAAAATTTGTGATCACTGGTCAAGTGGTTTATTCTGGGTAAATCTTGTAGTGTGGGAGGTTTGATGGCTGAAGTATGGTCCAGGATCAAAATCTGTGAAATGCACTCAACATTAACATCCTTAACCACCATTGGTTTGGCCCTTGAGCAAGACCGTTAACCCCCTAACTAAAGAATTGGTACATTCTGTGAGCGTCTGCTCGGCTTCAGCTTGACAGCAATATGAAATTAAACTAAAGCTGATCTTAATTACCTTACTCATGTCTCTCATCACACTCCAGCTTCCACACACACACACACACACACACACATACACACACTCAGGTAAACAGTGATAAGATGATCTTTAAGTTGTCTAATCAGCATCCATTCACAAAGACCAGAAACGGTGCAAGGGCGGCAAGTTCAACATTTAATTACGTCCTGATTCAGACGCCACACTCAGCAAACACTCCTCACACTCCTCACACTCATCACGAAGGAACGGTGTGTTCACAAAACAACCCAACTGTTAATCTTAATTAAAGCATGATTAACAAAGTACAATTTCAGTTTGCTAATTGAAATATGATCACACTGGCTAGGTTAATCATGTGATGTCTGTAAAATCCAGATTCCTGCGTATGGACGTTTATATTGTCTGCTTTATCCCGGGACTAGATCCGAGATAAAATAAATCATTCAAATAAATGAGTAGAGCGCATGGTCCACGTAACAAATGAGATATGTTAGCCTATGACTGTTTTATTATATTGAAATTGAAATTGATATTACCTGTAACATTTCACTGTTTTTTTAACAAAATGTAACAATCGCAGTAGAAATTAAGTTTACCATGTTTAATTTTTTAAAATAAGAAATAGATAGTCAGATTCATTTTCCTGCCATTTCTCCCCAACTGATGTCTCTAACATCATGCAAAAGAAATAGAAATATTAACAAAAGAAAGAAAGTCTAAGACGAAAACCTTTCAAATTCCTAGGCATACATTTATCAAAATTAATAACAGCAATTAATTCATTATTAATTCATTATTAATTAACATTATGTAATGGATATTATATAGTGGAAATACAAGATCATAAAAATAATACTAAAACTGGTCTTACCTTCTGTTGCATTGCCCCTCACTGTGTGTGTGTGTGTGTGTGTGTGTGTGTGTGTGTGTGTGTGTGTGTGTCCAGGACAGGTGAGCTGTGTGCCAGGTCACTTATTGGACCCTATATGTGTGTTTGGTTCATTTTAACAGACAGCCCTTACACAGAGACCTTAGTAGGACGACACACACCCACCCACCCACCCACTCACACACACACACACACACACACACACACACACGTACACTGCGTCAGAGCGAGGGTAATTGCCAGCATCTGTTGGTCTTTATTGGGTAGGTGAATGACCTGAGGGCTTCTGTTGGCCACGGTTTATCTTTTCTATCACATTCAGCCTCCCACAGACACACAGACACAGAAACACACACACATACACACGCCAAACAGCTGCTTCTCCAGTGTGCAGTTTGCTGTGTGTGAGTTTCATATACTGGAGTGGAAAATGTTCGTTTGTGGTACACTGATAAAATAAGTAAGTAAGTTAGATAGATAGATAGATAACTCTACATACTTATATACATATATGCATATATATATATATATATATATATATATATATATATATATATATATATATATATATATATATATATATATATATATATATATATATATATATATATATATATATATATATGTGTGTGTGTGTGTGTGTATATATATATATATATAGTGATGTACTATCTGATGGGTTTTGGCTTTAAAGACTTTCTTTCTACATCCGTCACCTGCTTGGTGCTCAGTTTCCACTTACCTCCCCACTCACTCACACACACACACACACACACACGCTTAGCTCTTTGAGAGCAGACACCAAAACCCTTCACATGGTTGATCATATTAGCAGGACAGTGCAAAGCAAAAACGAACGGCAATAATGGGAGGCCGTCATGTCTTCCAGCTCCTGTTAAGCCTCGTCTGTCTTTGAAGTCAGTCTCTCTCGGCCATCCTGTTTGAACAGGCGGGATAATTACAGCTCTCCCGAGGCTACTGTGGGCTGGAAATCCCACATTTAATGCAGGTTTGATCAGGAAACTCGGCCTTGAACGGAAATGCTTTTCATCTCCCCATTCAATGACCTGCTCGGGCCATTTAAAAGCAACATTAGCAGCCCTTGTAGATCAGTAAAGTCTAATCTTCTGGTAATTAACCGGCGGTTTAAAAAAGCTGTGAAGAAGCCGGCTCAAGCTGAGGGAACAGGTAAATCACCTGTTCCGGTGCAGGAAAGCGGCTCCCATCCGGGGCCTACTGATGCGGTTAATACACAGGCCTCGTTCAAAGAACTCCAATAGTTTTGATGACATACACTTTTGTCTGAAGGTGTAACGTGTAAAAGAGCTTTTCATCTCCAGCTTACAGGTAGTAATTGGCCTTAATTACTGCTCTAATGCCAGGCCTGTTATATAAACGATCCTGTTTTGACATGTGTTCACAGTGCAGGCTGATGCAGAAGAGACACGGACTTCTTTAACACATCTGGGACGTTTCTTTTTTCGCTCCACTGAAAAACCCAGAACCACGTTCAGTGCGACCCTCTTCGCCATGAGGACACTTGCTGTTTTTGCGCTGTGCCTCACCTCAGCTGTTCTCTGCTTGGACTCCAATGAGATTCGCTCCTCCAGAGAGATGATTACGGACCCCGAGCCGGTAAGAGCGCAACCTCATCCTCATCCTCAACCTCCTCTTCCTCATTCTCATCCTTCTCCTCCTCACACACTGACTCCATATCCAAAAAGAACACACTGCTCAGTGTACTTTAATGAGCAGTGAAGATCTTCATTTTAACATTGTAAGGGTTAGTTCAGCACTGTGATTAATGTTCATTCATTAAATAAATGCAAAAAAAAAAGTGCAATAATTTGAAAAAAATATGACAAAAAATATCTTGAAGACTTTTCTTTATTATAGTTTAAAACATATCACATCATTAATGAAGCTGATCTGAACTGTACATGTTGTAAAGTATTATATAAAGTTATAAATAAATGATAAATTATTATCAACAGTTTCTTTCAAGTCTTATATTTTATACAGTTGAATGCACAAGTTTGCATACATTTACTTAACAATAACAAAAAATCAGGGAGAGATTTCACCGATTATGACAAAGCACAATCAGAAAGTAACACAAAATGGTGGATATTAAGATATAAATAGTAAAAAAGTCAACATGATATTTCTGATTATGTGCACATTTATTCCACTTGTGTCTAAAGATGTTTCCAGCTCTCCTGCTGGTGATTTCTTGCATCTGTTTTTCCTCCATTTCTGAGTGATAGTTTTCGCAGTCGCTCCCTAAACACTGCAATATCGTCTCATCGCCTGCTTCAGCTCTAATATTTCTCGGCTTGTGATAGTTGTTTTCCTGATTCTGATTCCCACTGCTTGACAAGCAGTGTTGCTTGCCTTTTTATCTTCATTCATATCACTCTTACTTCTCTGTTGTCTCATAAAGCTCTTTACAAGAAATAAAAATTACACAACAAATGTGAAATATGGTTCTACTGATGTTCTTTGACTTTGGACAGACAGTGATGGTGTCAGAGAAGGTTACAGTAAACGTGAGCGTTCATAACAACGTGCGACGACGACAGCAAAACCCTGAATGCACGAATCAGCAGGTAGGTACAGAAAAGCACTAATAACTGGATCACTTCACACACTGCCTGCTGTCTCATGATTGTTTTTTTTTTAACCTCTGAGGTCTGGAGCGGGTGAACTTACACTGATCACATACTTTAATCTCTTCCCTGAATCCAGGAAAATGGATGCCAGGGCTCAAAGAAGAGACCAGGTCATAAAAGGACTGAAAAAGGTAAAAACTCAGATACACGTTTCTTTACAGCTCTTGTTGAAAATAAACTCATAGACCGTAAATGTAACCATCTCACAACTTATGAAAGTCCTCATTTGGTTTGGATATGAAGTTTTTGAATGTATAGCCACTATATAATCACGGGAGGTAGAAGAGATTTAGTAGCTTATAGCTTATAGCTACAGTCACTTTAAAAATCAGTGCTTTACAATTTTTTTTAGTTCTCTTGCTGCCGGCAGTGAAACCACAGACAGACCTGCTCTAGTTCACACAATCTACTCTGAAACAACATATGAGTTGCCTTTTAAAGAACTCTGTTTTAGCTGGAGGTGTAGCTCATTTCAGGGCCAGAAACTATGTATATCGAAGGCTAAAATGAAGAAGTGATGCAAATTCATTGTATTGGTAATCTTCAAATTACAGTTTTTGTTTGTTCTTGAGAGATCTTTTAGACTATGTGATACAGAACTACAGACCAGTTTAAACGTTACAAACTGCACCTTTAAATCCGACAGCCACGTAATAAACTCCACGTAATAAGAGCTGGAGCAAGCTGTAATTCTAGCCGGAATCAGTTCTACAAAGATATCCATAAAGCTGACAGATCTGAAAATGGACCAAAGCACTGATTTAACCCTCCCCTGGCTTGTCCTGGAAAAAGTCTACTTTTTATTTCAAACGTTACTCACCTCTTTGGGCAAAATTTAAAAAAATAAATAAATACTAGTTTGATGATATGGTTGTCTGAAAATTCAAGCGCACAGATGCAGCAGCTTTGTTCTCCCTGAAACAATGTTATTTATTCGTTTTTTTTTTTAAATCTTCTTAGTAGTCATCTTAAACATTCAGTATGTACAAGCAAACATTTCATATAACCAGCAGTTTTTAAGCCTTGTGCATAAATCTAGTTCTGCTTTTATCAGATACAGTTGTATATTGCACAACGCTTCATAGAATATAACAGTATTATATCATTGCTATTACATTCATATTATCTATTCGTGTAAGTATGGAACATTCAAACCTGATTTTATTGTACTTGTATGATGACAATAAAGAAATTTCATTCCCAGTGGTTAAGGACATATCACAAACATCAGTGGGTAGCGTTGCTGCCTCACAGCTCCAGGGAACCGAGTTTCCGTGTGTGTCCATGTGGGTTTCCTCCGGGTTTTCCGGTTTCCTCCGGGTTTTCCGGTTATCTTGACACCTCCCAAAAACATATCAGGAGGCAGACTGGCTAAAATAAATGGCCCCTGTGTGTGAATGTGTGTGTGAATACTGCCTTGTGTTTGTCCGGAGTCCCACTCAGGGTGTATTCCCACCTCACACCCAGTGTTCCCCGGATAGGCCCCGGATCCACCGCGACCCTAACCAGGATAAAGTTCTAACATGTGGATCACGATACAGAACAAAATTTATAAAGCAATAAGCAATCACAAGGCTCGACGTAAAGTGGAGTGCTTAAAGCCCCTTTACACGTGATAATATCACTTTATAAAACTGTGACAAAAACAGTGTGATAAAATCCAGTGTTCGATCAATTATTCAACTTATTAATAATAATATTCTCAGTTAAACAATTCTCCTGCCACACAATGTAGTCCATTAAGACCCATTAAGTCCATTTGGTTGCTAAGCAACGCAACAACTAAAGATTACGGCCTTCTGTAGATCAAACAATGACTTGTTGCTCCCTTCGGAGGTCCTGTCGGAAATATCGTAGTTACGAGGTTACCAATACAGTGTAACCATAATTGCAAGTGGTATTTAGGGGGCGTGTTTTAAAAAAAATGTAATAGCAGCCCACAATATGCTTGTGACTTCTGCAAAAGACAGGAATATTTGAGTGATAAATCTGATTGTTAAATGCTTAGTTCTTTATTTTCTTTGAGGAAGGCAAAAATAAACTTCTTGTCATTGATAATACAAAAAAAATGTTCAAAATTGAGACTTGTGAACTCGTACGCACGAACTTCTGAGGAGAACTTGAAGGCAGCACGAAGTTAAATGTAACGGTCATTTCCCGTTTAAAACACCCGGCGCATTAATACACACTTCAGCTGCTGTGATGCGGTCAGGTCACAGGCGTGCGTGTATCAGGGATTTTCTTTTTTTCTTTTTACAGCGAGGTTTAGCCAGTCGTATTCGAGAAGTTGTCCGTTTTGTATTAACAAATGTGACTCATTTCCAGCCACAGGGGCCAAGAGAAGGAAATGTGTGCGGTCACGTGACTGCGGAGAGGGCTGGTGCTGCCTTCAATACCCCGGCGGACGACGGTGCCAGAGGGTTCTTCAGGAAGGGGAGATGTGCCTTTTAGGAGGGCGACCCAAACCCACATCCCGCAGACGTTTGGCCCGCTGCGGCTGCACTGCGGGTCTGAACTGCCTCCCGAAGCCTGGTAACCTGAAGGGACAAGGAGAGTGCAGCGTTGACGAAAAGCAGTGAGACATATATATATATATATATATATATATATATATATATATATATATATATATATATATATATATATATATATATATGTAGTATAAGCAGTGTGTATTCTTCTTTACTGGCCAAGATATCCCACAATCCTTTGCGGCACACCATTTCAGTCTGGCGACAAAAACACAAAAACAAAACAAAACATGTTGTGTAGCTAGCAACAGACTGGCCAGTTTGTTTCCTCTTCATAAATCCCCAGCAATTATTATTATTATTATTATTATTATTATTATTATATAAATTTGTTCCATCCATGCTGAAAAAAAAAACCCAACAGAAACCATCACAGAAATTCTAAGTTTCCACTACAGATACCAATAAAACCATTACCATTACTGGTCCTTATTGGGATCCACTAGACATAACATGCCACCAATAGAAGGCAATAAGTTACCAGTAGAGACCCACAGGGACCATTAGACTTTCCATTAAAACCATTACAAATTCTGTGAGGGTTTCTATTGTTCTTTTTTTTTTTTTTCAGCAGTGTTGTGTGTTGTAGGCTAGCATACGCTAATAACTAATAAATATGTTTTTATATATAATATTTACAACAATAGTCCTGATCCTGAGAAGGTGTTAGCTGTTAAACATCTGTATTTATATTTCACTAAATTTACACAGAACATGAGGTGAATATTTCTATCTGTATTCACTCTGATATTCATCATTTAGCTTAGCAGTACCTACTATTTACCACTAAAATGTTCTCAATTGAATTAACCTACTTAATTAGAGGAATACATCAGTATTAGCTTATTTAAAAAAAAAAAAAAAAAAAAAAAAGGAAAAGAAAAGAAAAGAAAAAAGAAAAACCTGCTGAGTCATTAGATTAGAGCTAGAAAGCAAGGTAGACACCTGCTTTCCATTTCAGACACACCTGTCTAGGGTTGAACAGGGTTTTTTTTTTTTTCTTTTTTCCCCTCTGGCACATGAATGTGTAAAGTTTGAATGTAAGCTGATAGGCTAAGACATGCTTGGTGCCCAGATTTTGCTTCAGTTTAGTTGATTAGCATTGTGCAAACTGTGTGTCTAAATCAGGGCGTTCGCCTCAGACCTCGCCACACTCGTCTGCTGAGTTGTTAAACTTTCAAACAGGCTTGAGAAAGTGGTTCGTGACACTCTTAGACACACTGTGAGCTATGAAAATGGAGGAGAAAGGATTTCGCAGAGCTAAAACCAGCCGTAGCTTCATCGTCTAGACGAATCACGTTCTTCCTCGGCACACTGTCGACGTGAAGTGGTTGGAGGTGATTCAGATGACAAAAGAGCTTCAGTGTAAATTAAATGTTGACGTAATTCATGAATAAGTATACAGTGGTGCTACTGAATTCTCCGTTCTGATTGGTCAGAAGATGTTGATTCATTTTCTATAGCAGCAGCAAATCACAGGTTTGTATTAACACGCTCGTTTTAATACATTATTTATATCTTAAACATAATCTAATGCTATTAATTTAAAACAGACTGAAAAAAAAAAGTGTGGTTATTTAGCAAAAAAGAAAATGTGTAATTTTTGATATGATGAAGTTTTCTGTAAGGAGATGTTTATTTAACATTTACGGAAGGAGTCTCCAGTGTCAGCGCTTTGTAACAGCCAGAGCTAAAGCTGCAAGTTTTAAGACACTGGAAAGTCGTCTTCACTAACTTTTGTGAACGTTCCACGACATTAAATGTAACTATAAATGGATAAAAAAAATACAACGTGTCGTTCTGTAATAAATAAAAAAATTCAGTTGTAGCCGTTGGCAAATTGCTGTGGTATAAGAGGAATAAAACACTCCAGGACGTGCTGTTATAGGAAAATAAATCACTTTGGGGTCCACTTCATCACATCACGCTGTGGTTGATTATTTTCCTAAAACAGCAAGTGTCTTAGAAGTGATTACACAGACATGCAGTTTGCACAGTGCTATACCTATAAGCGGCTAGCTATAAGCAGGTTATTAACTAAATTAGCCTTGTAGCTCCAGCACCCAAAACTATAAAAACAAACTATAGACACTTCCCAATGGAAAAAAAAAAAAAAAAAGTCTTATCATCTTGACCAGTTTTGAGCTAAAGTGGACAAGATGTACATTTTAGTTCATGGCCGATCTGTTCTTTTAAGCTAAGCTATTATTATTTTTAAAAGCCATGCTAGTCTTCACCAATTTTGTGACGTTAAATGAATGGTTAAGAAAAAAATGTATTTACACAATCAGCCAGATGCTTCGTTATTTTTAATGAATCAAGAAATAATAAACTTGTGTCCACTAAAGAAGCAAAAAAAAAAAAAAAAGAAAAAAGAAAAGGGAGCGCCATGGGACCGTCTCGGCTGATCGAGTGTAAAAGTTCACTAAACCATTCATTTAATCCTCATGTATGTGAAATCATGTTTACTTGCTGTTTTTAAGCTATTATATATTATTATTATTATGATTATGATTATATATATTTACATTTTTGAATGTAGGATGTGTTTCTTCAGCACTTGTGTTGGATTAGAGCGCTCTCTAATGGATATTTATAGCACTTACACACTCTTTTCTCTCTATTCTTGCTTTAGTAGCTTTGAATTGTTTTGTTTTTTTTAAAGGATTGAAGAATTGAGTCATGATTCGAGCACTTGTTTTAGAGTGAAATATGTTGGATTTGAGCTTTTTTTTCTTTTAAATTTCAATCAATTATGTTTCCGCCACTTTCTAACTCTTGTATTCTGTGTATTATCTATGATGTTATGTTTAGTGTTAAAAATAAAAACATGATGTTCAATTATTCTTTAGTCTTTGTGTAGTGATCAAATGATTTTTTTTTTTTTAAACTTTTGTCACCATCTATTGATAACAATGCAGAACTGCATTCAGTCCCCAGGAGGAGGAGGAGGAGGAGGACACACCCAAACTGACACACATGCAGTAAAAAAAAACCACAAACCTTTTCAGCTTTCTTCTAAAAGCAGCTACATTACAGAGATACAGATAGATCTGCACAGTGTCTTTTTGTTTTTAAGTCAGGAACTTTCTGTCCAGTCTCAGATTGCACAGATGCAGATCTTCTTACCCCAGTAAACCCCGGGTCACTAAACTAGCACACAGTGCTCACTAAGGGCTAGGGTTACTCTTTACGCTTCCCAGCTGTCCACTAGGATGCATTAGGCAGTGTTAAACATGAACCAGTAGCACGCCGCCGTTGGAGAAATGAGACACCTGCGGCTGAAAGTATCAGGGCTGATTTAGTCTCAGCAGAAACTTGAGCTTGGTTTCATTCAGCTGCTGTGTGGAACAACCCAGGCACACCTGTTCAACTCCACCACCTCACACTAACTACAGCGGTGTGCGAGTCACAGCATTAAGTAAGGAACGACACACATGGGGTGCGCTTTTATAAGAAAATAAATACCACCCAGACCCTCAGCATTTTCTTGTAACAGCACAACCTGAAGCCTTTTATATAGCCTCTGCTTAGACAACAATTTGCCAATGAATATATGAATAAATTTATTTTTAGTTGCATTTTTAGTTAGTTCCTGTTATCGCTTACGTTATAGCAGGTATGAAGCCGTTCCCTTAATAGCCAATCGCTTTCATTCTCCAAGTTTTTGAGACAAAAAAAAATTAATAAAAAAACAGTAATTGACCCTGACCATGTGGCTTATTCCAACACGAGATTCCAGCTATCCAATATGACCAATCCTGCTTTATTGTTCAGCTACATGGTGAAGTTCCTCATGTTTATAGATGACATTATGTCATGCTGTGTCCTAAACCACACCAGCTAGTATATGTGTGTGTGTGTGAGGAACTGCTAGTGGTTTCAGGCAGATATTTACAGAAAAGTGAGAGTGAGTTCGATTAAAGCGCTTTCACACTTGTTTTACGTTTGTGCCGATATCCACAACACTCTTACCAGTGTTCCCTAGCTACGATCAGCTAACTAACTCAGGCTAGCTTGCTCTCTAGAGCCTCTGGTGAGGAGGTTGTTTTCTTTTGCTGAAGATTTGGAGACAGAAAAGCAAGAGAAGTGGAGCTGCTTGTTGGACTTTACTGAATGCAGCAATAGTTATTCAAGTTGCAACATATTTGGTTCAACATGGTGTTAATCTCCTTGTATTCATTCACCAACAAGATACTTTTTTTTTTCTTTCCCCCACCAGCACTTTGTCCATGTTTTTTGCAACCTGATTGGTCAGGAGGTGCTTGACGTCAAGAGGTGCTTTTTTATGAAAAGCCGAATTTGTTCAACTTTCAAACTCCACTGTGACGAAAGGAAGAAAAAAAAAAAAAAAAAAAAACCCCAACAACAAAAACCCCACAAAAACGCTGACACCATGTCTTACCTGACACACAGAGAGAGAGAGCAAAATGAATAATTTAGCCAAATTGTTTCACCGCTTAACCATTATGCTAATACTGCCCTATCGTACTGAAATGGAATTTTATCAGCTAGCTGAGAAAGTTCCTAGCTAGTCTAGGAAATTTATTAGCTAGGATCAAACCACCCATTTTAGCACACAAGAGCAAGAAGTGAGAAATGTCTCATGTTCGTTGTTCCCCTTTTTATTTTCAGATTCTGATACACAAATCTCACAGCCCGTGGGCTTCTATTTGCAAATGAAAATGAAAACCGATCAAAAAAAAAAAAGAAAAAAAAAAGGGCAACTCGTCAAAACAGTGGACAGTGTAAGGGATATGGACTAGCGGGTGTCGAAGCAGGACAGGAATGTTGCGATTTGAGCAGTGTTTCAAGGGGACTTCGAGATCAGGGTGTGCAGGAGGCGTAGGTGGGACGGGCGACAGGCCGCGTCTAGAGCTGGCCGCAGTCGGCGATGACGATCTTGCTGCTGGTTTTGCCGCCGTTGCTGCCGTAGCTCTCCACCTTCTTGATGACCTCCATGCCCTCCACGACCTGACCGAAGACCACGTGCTTCCCGTCCAGCCTGAGGGGACACAATCAGCGCAGTCCGACAAGGGTTTTACTCAGATTTTAATCATTTATACTGCATTTATCAGACCGATCATACACATGGTCATCTAGAAAGGGATCAGTAAGCTCCAAAAAGTTCCAAAATTAACGGAGAGCTTCAAACCTTATTTGACATGACTGAACATTTTTGTTGGAGTCGTGGTGTAATCATTATCGGATACCTCACTCCATCTACAATAAATTTCAAGTCGGCTCCAACACTGAAAGTCTAATCCAAGTCTAGTCCACTATGAAACTCATGTTCCTGTTCCCATAAAAATGGCAACAAATGAGCAGAGTACATTTAGGCTAAACTAAGAGCAAAAAACCCTCATGTGTAATAGTCAAAAAAATATATAAATACAGCACTTGAGCCTTTCCATAACAAGATGCGCATCCACACATTGCGCGCAAACGTGCGCACACACACACACACACACACACACACACACACACACACACACTGACCAGCTGGTGTTTGCTGTGCAGATGAAGAACTGCGAGCCGTTGGTGTTGGGTCCAGCGTTGGCCATGGACAGGCAGCCGGCCCCCGTGTGCTTCAGAGAGAAGTTCTCGTCCTCGAATTTGTGGCCGTAGATGGACTTGCCCCCGGTTCCGTTGTGGTTTGTGAAGTCGCCACCCTGCAAACGTTCGGTGTTAGTGTTCAGAGTGGCCAAAACACTTCACACACATGTCTCAAGGTCTTGAGCCTTGAGCCGATTTCACATGTAGTCCTAAATCGGATATATCTCTGATATGTGGCCAAGTGACATGAATGAGATCTGAATTTATGTGGCATTTTCCCCCCAACACATTGTCGGTGTTTTCGTCATCATGCATCACCGGTAGTGCGGCAAAATGATGGAGGACTGGATTCAGTGGAAAGACGGGGAAATCAGTGATTTATTGATATTTAAGTTGTATAGCAGGGTGTTCTCGTTCAAGGCAGATACGAACGTGAACCGGCAAGATAGATCAGAATCAAAACTGTGCTTGTAATGTGAACGCAGATTCTGAAGCATGGTTAAAAATACATCGCTCTATGCTCGAGGAGTAAAGCTGGGTTCTCCCAAGGGGTTCTGCAACGAAAAGACCCGTACCTGGCACATGAATTTAGGGATGACACGGTGGAAGATGGAGCCTTTGTAGCCGAAGCCGGGCTGCCCTGTGCACAGCTGCCTGAAGTTCTCTACACACACACACACACACAAAAATCAGTGTTTATAAATTTCTTTCCAGGCTTTAATTTATACAGTGTGTGTGTATATGTGTGTGTGTCTGTGTGTGTGGGAGAGGAAGGTGTACCTGCTGTCTTGGGGACTACATCAGCTCTCAGCTGTTAAAACAAACACAAACGTTAAAATGCATACATATTTATACTTAAAAAGGCAGTTTAAAAAAAAAAAAAAAACCGCCCAAAATGGTTTTCTCCAAATAGGGCAAAGTGCATCCTTGACTAGCTGCTCCCAAAATAGTGCTCGACGCAGTGGACAGGGTGTGGCTTCAGACAGCCTGACTGCACCAGCACTGCACATCCTGGACTGCATGCATGTCTGCAGTCTAGCACAAGCTGTTGGTGGTCATCATGCCCAGATCACGTGATTCGATTCATAACGGTACCGAGTGCAACTTGAAAGCGTGAGCGCGCGTGAACGCGCAGCAGCTATGAGGTATGCGGTCAGACGGGAACGCGCACAACGGCTACATTTAAACACACACACACACACCCCTGAATTCATACTTCCTGGATTACGAATGGAATAATAATAATAAGAAGAAGAAATACTAATAATAATAATAATAATTATCGCCTGTGTGCCATAGGAAGCCATTTTAAAAGTTTAGAATAAATATAAATATAAATGCGCACGCGAGAAGGGGGGGGGGGGAGGCTGATCACGTGGTCAATCATTTGAACCGTGTTTCCGGGTTTGTTTGTTTTTTTTTTTGTTTGTTCTTTTAAAAACCAAAATGTCCGAATATATTTCACAACTGTAAATACACAACTGGTGTACATCCTTCTGCACCACTGAGCCCCCATTTTTGTTTTTAAATAAAGAAAGGCGGGGCTCTGGGTGAGAAATCTCCGCAGCGTCTCAAGGACGCGCTCGCGCGCGCGCCCCCGCAGCCTCTCGCCCATACCCCCCCCCCCCCCCCCCCCCCCCCCCCCCCCCCCCCCCCCCCCCCCTCTCTTCCCCCTCCCCTTCTCTTCCCCACCTACTGTAGAACTTTCCAGAACATTTATAAATTCATTCAGGAAGAGCTCCGCGGTGCATAAAGACAAAAAAATATATACGACCCACATGATTTATTTCCATTATTTTAGACTCAGCCGAGTCTTATTTGAAAGAGGGTTCGAGATTCGATTAGATTTTGATGTAGTTAAATTCAAATGAAATAAAATACGGACAAAGAAGCAATTATAGCATGAAGGTTAGCTAGTATTCCGCATAGCACAACGTTTTTAACTCGTCAGATTCAACAGCCTGGCTAGATTGTCATTATAATTAATAGCCAGAGGCATCTAATTAAGCAATTAAGCATTTTTATATAACTCGGGGCGTTTAAAAAAATAAAAAAAAAGATACCATTAGTCGTGTATGCTAGCATGGCTAACCGGCGTTACATCAGCGCACGAGCACGTTCAAGTTTAAAGTGCTGAACCCTCTGCGGTTTATTATTCATGCTCGTGTAGCTACACTTTCATCCCTTCATCCAGACATTTTGAAGGATGTGGGCTGTTAATTTAATCCAAGTTGGATGCAGGAACTAAATATAGTCGTGCTTCCCCTCCCCCCGGAATAAAAAAAAAAAAGACAGAGAGAGATTCCATGTAATTTTACAGCTTATTGTCAGATAAAAATCAACATGGCGCCCGGACCCGCTAAACATGCCGGTGTGTAGAAGCGAAAACTTTATTGCACTGAGGTTTTGAGCAGAGCTTTAGAGCTAACCAGCCAGTTTGTTGTTGTTATTCTTTTGCACAAATGCAGCCTGAAAGACAGACTTTCATTTTAAGCCAAATCATGTCATATTAAGGATGTTTTCTGGTAACAAACTGGCTGCAAGGTTGGTGCAGTCGTGCACTGAGCATCCTCCTCCTCCTCATCATCATCTCTCTCTCTATACACACATTTTATTTTAATTATATATATGTGCATCTTAACACCAGTGTTCAAGTTCAACTATTAAAAAAATGAATGCATTGAAAGAATAAAATAAAAGTAAAAATAAAGGATGCATGCTAGGACAACTGAGTGGTCATGCACTGGCGCAAACACACCCCAATGGAAAATTACAGCCACTTCCACCATCCAAAGCCCATTTCATAAATAATAATAATAATAATAATAATAATAATAAAAAAAGAAAATAATATATATTATATATATATCTATATATCTTACCTCCATAATAACTCTGCCGAGCGGGTTTCCACCTGCAGTGATGTCGAAGAAAACTCTAGGGTTCGCCATTTTGGATTATTATTATTTTTTTTTTTTATATTAGTTTAAATGATGCTCGATTTGGGAATCTTTCGTCTCGCCCAGACCGGTTACTATGTTCTTGGAAAATGGAGGAGAGAGGAAAACGAGGCCGGCATAGAGTTTATAAGAGTTGGGGAGGGTTTATAAAATGCTGTAAAGCTCCCGTCCAATGAGGAAGCAGAAATCGGGTGAGTGACGTGGCGGGCAGCCAATCAAACCTGCGCATGAGGTAGACGTCATCGAAAGCGGCAGAATCCCAAAATACTTCCGTGTTACAACACAAGCGCACTAGGGTAGTGTAGGGAATGAGGGCTTATGGACGTGATATGGTGGTGTATGTCGAAGTATACAGAGAGCCATGAAGGCGCTGGGGTTAAATTTCCAGCAAACGATCACAAGAGAAGTTCATCATTCGATTCTGATCCCTAGCACACACTCACTCATCTCCAGTAACCGCTGGTCTGGGGTGAGGGTGGATCCGGAGTCTATCCCGGGAACACCGGGCTTGAGATGGGAATACACCCTGAATGGGACGCCAGAGCGCTGCAGGACACCACACACAAATTTACACACTCCTTCACACCAAGCGGTGATGTAGCATAGACAATCCGCTGCCTGGCATGTTTTTGGGGAGGTCGGAGGAAACCGGAGAATCCGGAGGAAACCCACACAGGGAGACCATTAAAAAAAACCTGCAGAGAGACAGTAACCCGAGTGGCACAGTTCCTCCAAACCACTGTTGATGTTTAGAAATCATATAATACATAGACTCACAGATACACACACACACACACACACACACACACACGCATATACAACTGGAGGACAGAGCAATACAAACCCCAGTGGCCACTGAAATAGATCACTTTTTACTTTGAAGCTGATATTTGCAGGTCTCCGTACTTTAATTATAACTTCAGATCCAAAGTTATTGGCACCCTTTTTGTGTAAACATTTAATTTAAAAAAAAAAAAAACATATACAACTCATTCACAGGAACGTACAGTGAATATACATAATCTAATGCTGAGGTTTTCTGTAAGGAGACTTTTATTTAAGGAAGGAGTCTCCAGTGTCAATGAACGAAAGCTTCTTTCGTTTGTGCAACACTTCCAAACAGCTTGTTGTTCTGAACATGATTTCCAAAACAACCCCCCCCCCCCCTCCAAAAAAAAAAAAATTTTAAGATATCCAACATCCATCTGTATCCTGTGCGTCAAAAACTTTGGCCAAAGACAACAATGGCGCTCCTGAAGCCCGAGAACAGTTACAAAAAGATTTCTTTAAGCATGATAATTTGTTTGGGGTATCAAGAATATTTCCGATTATGATTATCTTAAAAAAAAAAAAAAATTTAAAAAAACCCAGAAGCCACTATGGGAATGATGTCCTGTTAAAGGAAAGCCAATTCTTTCAGTTTGAGTGGAAAATTTAAATAATCCAATTTAATACAATAAGTTTTGCCCATTTTCTTGATGGGTGCCAACAATTCTGGAGGTGACTGCATCATCATCATCATCATCATCATCATCA
>CM040982.1:26133666-26145962 GCA_022985145.1 Pangasius djambal | reverse complement strand
AAAAAAAAAAAAAAACACAACATTGTCTAACAAGAAATCCAGAACGGTAATGAGTCAGGACGTGTGTGTGTGTGTGTGTGTGTGTGTGTGTGTGGGGAGGACGGCAAGAAGCATGCTCAGTGCATTTAGAGAACTACCGTTTGTTGCTAGGGTGGGGATGTGTGTGTGTGTGTGTGTGTGTGTGTGTGTGTGTGTGTGCGCGACAGATGAAGCGGGTGCGTGTGATGATGCATGGGATTGAGAAAGCAGCGTTTGGCGCAGTAATGAGACCTGACTGGATACGGTTTTTGGAGCAGGTGGGATAACAGACGCATTTTGTCTGATGCGTGATTAGACGTGATCTTTGAAGGCGTCCAGGTTGAAGGCGGTGTCCAGGAAGCGCTTGAGCTCCATGAGGTGGGAGTTCTTGCTGCCGGTGGCTGGAGCAGCGGCAGGTTCACGACCAGCATACCTAAACACACACACACACACACACACACACACACACACACACACACACACACACACACACACACACACACACACACACACAGAGTTAATATTACAACGCGATTTTAAACAGATCAGTATGCACAGCATGCATGTTTCAAGTAAACATGATTACAGTATGTCCTAAATGTGATTACATGTGCAATATCCTGCAACACCATTATGTTATTCCCTATGTAGTGAGCATGCATACAGCAAACAGGAAGCATTTTGGGATTTGTCCCAACTGTGTATTTACTAAGGGTGTAAACCTCATGCTTCCCGATATGATATATATGATATGATTTCAATTCTTAAGGCAACACTTTGATATTTGTGGCTGCTATGATACGATTTCGATTCAGCAGCCTCTGATTAATACATGATTAGAATCTGGAATATCGTTAATTCATGAATGATGATGTAGAAAAGGACTCTTTTAAAAGCATCAGAGTGATGGGCAAATCACCTTGCTAGCCTATTTATACGTCTTTTAAAAATATGAATTATTTTTTTATATACTAGTTCTTGTATTATTTTTTATATACTAGTACTTGTCTTTGATTATCTTATCTATAAAAATCTTTTCAAACTGTTGTTCATGCTGCGGCACGGGGCAGCAGAACACACTGAGGAAAGCGCTATCCGCCCCCTTCCACATCCACAAGGTCAGAGATGCTCACGATTGGCTAGTGTCACAGTGATTGACGGTATGCCCCTCCCACCCAAATGTTGCTCTCTTGGACCACTGGCCATGGATGGCTGTGCCTCGAACTCACGATTTCAGGACGATAGAGTGAACGCTTTTCTGTTGCGCCACTCGGTGGTTGTTACGTTGTTACCTTTCAAATCACTGCATAGATCCAAAGTGTGATCATTACACCCCTAACGTTTACTCCTAGCGAATTAGGGATTAGAAAAGAGTTTTTTGGGACAGGGCAAAGCTGTGTGTGAACCCCTCTGTGAATTTTTTTCATGGGCTGAAATGTAAAATCGAGGAAAATAAACAAATATTAGTATGTGAATAATCATAAAGAAAACAAATACGATAAAACGATGGTGTTGCCTCCTACCAGGAACTTATTTTTCTTCTCCTTTCTGTGATTTAAGAAATACAAACGTGTGGTGCAGTGTTCCTGCTAAAACGGGATTTTCTTTACTATTTAAATGCACTCAGATTCTAAAATTCAAGTGCGATATGAAAGGGAGTTTGGCAGGCCTGCGTTTATTTGACGTTGGCGTTGAAATTAGTTCCTACGAGTTCATTACAAGGCAGGCTGCTTATCAGGCCATTTGTATCTACACAGGATAAACACACTGCATGCACTTTAAACCTTACTCAAGTACTTTACATGGTGTGGTTGGTTAATAATTTGTAGCTCCAGATAACAGACAGCTTGTACACTGAATGGACGTGGAGCTACACTTTTCTGTTGCTATAGAAACGGTGTATCTTTGCAGTGGAATATCCATAAAGATCATATAAATTAAGGACGCTTTATATAAAGGCCTGATTTAGGCAGCCTAGTTTGAGTAGTGTGTGTGATTTCCACTGTTTTGTGGTTTATATAAAACTTGTCTGGTGCAATGAGGCTGCGGAGAGAGTGTGTGTGTGTGTGTGTGTGTGTGTGTGTGTGTGTGTGTGTGTGTGTGTGTGTGATGGCGGTGTTTACCAGACGGGCTTGGCGCGGTCGATGGTGGTGCGCATGCGAGGCTTCACGTAGTCGTAGTAGCCCTGGTTCTTATGCTCCTCCTGACACCACATCAGTTCGGCGTTGGGGTATTTCTCCGTCTCGGCTTTGACCAGGTCGAAGGGGAACGGAGAGAGCTGCAGGATGGGGGAGGGGGGTCAGAGGTCACCTTGGTTACATCATCCGCCAACCAAATCTTCCACAGTGTCATTACTGTTAATATGCTGCACACTGTATATGCTGACACTTGCACTCTCGCACCTAAAAATGCTTCAGCAGCCATGGCAATTCAGTGATGTGCACGATACGCATCGTGATACATAGATTTGTTAAAAAGTGCCAGAAAAGTACCAGTGTTGCAATTCAAAAGTTTAACATTTCCTTTATTTAACTCTACAGGAAAAAAAAAAATTAGAAACTCTCATCGTCAAATCAGCTGCTTTCAATCAGGGTTTGTAGTTATTATTCAAAGAACATCAGAAAAAGGTATTGCGACGAGTTATCATGATAGTATCGCCCACATTGTGAGTGTGTGAGTGTGTGAGTGTGTGTGTGTGTGTGTGTGTGTGTGTGTGCGCGCGCTGTACCTGCTCAATACGTGCAATGGCCACGTTGTTCTCCATGTCACGAGTTTTGCGTTCGCGTGTGAGCTCGTAATAAACTTTCCCTGTGCAGAAGATCAGACGCTTCACTGCAGCTGGGTTCTGGGTTGCAGGACCTTCCTCTGGGATCACACGCTGGAAATGTGTGCCTAAAACACACACACACACACACACACACACACACACACACACACACACACACGTTATTCAAGACTATAGACACACAGACGAGTGACAGACAGGAAGCCAGACAGACAAAGATAAACAGATGGATAGACAGGCAACAGACACACAGACAGAAAGATAAAAGCAGGCCTATAGACACTAAATTAGACAGATGATAATAGACAGAAAGACAGGTAGGCAGACACCAGCTTCAAAAAAAAGGATGTAACCCAAAATGAACTTTAAAAAAAAAAAAAAACTATTATAAAAATCAAACAGAGTTAAAATAAACGCATGAAATCTGATCACATGACTGACCAGGCAGCATCAGGTCAAAGCTGGACTTGGCCTCTGGGTGGCGTAGCAGAGATTTGGGAGTGAAAATGATGAGCTGCAGAAGAGAGAAAGAACCACAGGTTAATCTGTGTGTGTGTGTGTGTGTGTGTGTGTGTGTGTGTGTGTGTGTTGCAGTGTTAGTGTAAACTCACAGGCTTCCTGAAGGGCTGCAGGATTTGCCTCCTCAGCACGTGGAAGTAGTTGGCGGGAGTGGAGCAGTTCACCACGATCCAGTTACAGTCGTACAGCTGACGCACCTCAAAGTCGTCCGTGATTTTCTGGATGTCAGAATCGGACCAGAACAATAATTTATTCACAAAACAACGGAGACCTTCCTACTAATGATGTACAGAAACTGTAAGGAATCAGTGGTATTCTGAAGACCTTTACCAGCACGATGAAGTGTTTTAAACAAAATTAGAAAGGTGCTGATATTAAAATATTTTCATAACAACTTTGATACAATTTCACGCCGTTGTATAAAAAACATGTTGCCCTGCATCTAAAGGTCAACAACTTTGTCTGCCATTCTGCGCCAACACACACTTAAGAAAAAAACATGCTATAAAGACTTTTTTTTTTTTAATCAGTCATGCACGGTCGCATTTCCATGCAAACTCTGCGTATGTGTGTATCATCCTGCATGAGAAAGTCTTGGTATTTCTGTGCAGGCATTGCTTAAATTTGCTGGCTATCAAATAATATTGTTTCCCGTCCCGATTAAAAACGGTAAGTTTGAAAAGATGATCAGTACACGTCTACAGGTGTATCTCCAGGAGAAAATGGATAAGCACTGGAATAAACAAACGCTGAAGCACCGGGCCCGATTCTGCAAATGGCAACATCACCTAATCAAGATTTAAACCAAAAAACATCTGTCTTACGGGGAAAACATCAGGATCATCGTTGCACATTTGCAGGAAACGCTCGGGGCGAGCTGATGAGTGCTCGGGACCCTACAGAAGGAGAGGGGGAGAAAGAGAGAGAGAGAGAGAGAGAGAGAGAGAGAGAGAGAGAGAGAGAGAGAGAGAGAGAGAATTAAATAAATGCATCAACACCAGCATATGTTGGTTTATACACTTAACACAGCTGTTTAAATGCTCTATTGTTATATAGCAAGAATAAATCGGGTACTCTGTTGAACGATAGATTAAATGTTTATTTGACATTTTGGAAGGAGTCTCCAGTGTCAGCGTTTTGTAACACTCAGAAGTAAAGCTCAATCTTTAATTTTTCGAAACACAGGAAAGTCTGACGCTTTCTATCCTCTTGGTAAAATGACAGCTGTGTGTTGTTTTTTTTTTTATGTCTTATTAATATCAATATCAACAGAGAAGAAAAGAAAGGCTGCTATAATGCAAGCAATAACAGGAACTAACTTGTTTCATGCAATTGTTTCCAATAATAATAATAATAAAAGAATGGGAAATTAAATTTTTTTTAAAAATCAGAAGTATTTCCTGAGTGCGATGGTCACAATCACATCACAGATGTAAATACAGCATTACAGTCAAATTGCTAAGCTCTGAAAAAAGGGCTTAGGAATGACTCATGCAGGTGAATTGTTGGTAATGTAGTCTCACCATGCCCTCCATGCCGTGCGGCAGCAGCAGGACTATGCCGTTCTGGCGGACCCACTTGGCCTGTCCGGGACAGATAAACTGGTCGATTATACACTGGGCCGTGTTGTGGAAGTCTCCGAACTGGGCCTCCCACAGAACCAAAGCGTTAGGACTGGCCATGGCAAATCCCAACTCGAAACCTGAGAGCAGGAAAAGGAAGTGGGAAAACAAACACAGGGAACGGGGGACGGCGGGTTAGAGGCATGGGCAGATAAATATGAAACGAGTGTGTCTGTAGTGAGCGTAGTGAGTGTACACACCCAGCACTCCGTACTCCGACAGCGAGCTGTTGCACACGGTGTAGGGAGCCTGGTTCGGGGCCATGTGGTTCATGGGGATACACGTCCTCTTATCCACGTTCTGGTCGTGAAGGACGTGGTGACGGTGACTGTGGAGGAGAGACAGAAGAAAAAGGCTGTATTAGAAAAAGAAAATATGGGACCCAGGGTTGTGAGAGTGTGTTAGCTGATAATCGATTGTTAGCGAATTCAGAAGATAGATTTCAGGATAATAGAAGAATCGTGCTTTTGATCCTTTGGCTGGTAGGGATTAGGGAATTGCTGGAATTGTTGGAATCGGACAGAAGCTGCTTTTCCTAGGAGAAAGTGTGGTTTACACGTCACGCCTGGTGCTCACGCTGCATGCATACACACCGTCTGAGAAACCTGATTAAACAATGCTAAGATATTCAGCGGCACCTGAAGGTTCCTCTCTCCACGTCCTGGCCGCTGAGACGCACGTGGATCCCCTCTTTGAGCAGAGAACCGAAGGCCATGTACTCTCCCAGAGCCCAGTCCACCATCCGGTTCCGGATCATCTCACCACGACCCTTCAGGATCCGACTCAGACCTGACAAATACACAGACACACACGCAGAGAGAGAGAGAAAGAGAAAGAGAGATTAAATGTACACCGCTGCAGTGTGTGTGTGTGTGTATGTATGTGTACGTATGTATGTGTGTGTATGTATGTGTGTGTGTGTGTGTTTACACACCCCCGTGAATGGTGAAGTCTTCCACAGGCACGGACGATGCCACTTGACCGATGTGTGAGAGCTCCTCCTCACTCAATCCTGTAGAAGGACAGGTCATGCTTTTTGGCTGGCCGTCCAGTGTGAAAAAACCTGGAGACACACACACACACACAAAACAAAAATGCGACAGTGTTAATGGGCGATGTCTTATTACAACATTTCAAAGAACTCAACATGCCAAGTGTATACACACAAACACAAGCAAATATGCCACACACACACACACACACGCGCGAGCACAGAGACACAAATGCATACACACAAATACAAGGAAGCACACACACCCCAAATCTGTACAAACAAACGCAAGTAAGCAAGCATGCACCAAAAAAAAAAAAAAAAAAAAAAAAAAAAAAAAAAAAAAAAAAAAAAAAAAAAAAAAAAAAAAAAAAAAAAAAAAAAAAAAAAAAAAAAAAAAAAAAAAAAAAAAAAAAAAAAATTGTACACGCAAACACACACCAGGCCAAGGGGAATCCAGCCAGTGCTTGATGTGGAGAATTTTCTCGTCCTTAGAGCGAGCATACGCCTCCTCACAGATCTTGTCGTATTTGGCAATCTCCTCCTGCAAACACACACACACACAATTATTTTCCACCTGAAAAACGCCACTTTAATCCACAATGAATACATAATATGGACCAGATCTTCCGTGAAACGTTGTCGTTGTTGTTTGTGTGTGTGTGTGTGTGTGTGTGTGTCCTGACCTCATACTCCTGGCGTGTGACGACTCCCTCAGCGATGAGTTTCTCAGCGTACTTCAGCAGCACCGGCTTCTGCTTCCTGATTTGCTTGTACATCAGCGGCTGTGTGAACATGGGCTCGTCCATCTCGTTATGGCCGTTACGCCGATAACACACCTAGAGGGACAGAGGACACACACACACACACACACACACACACACACACACATCTAACACACTGGATCTAACACACAGTCATTTCAGGATGACGCAACCGTGGAAACACACTCACCAGGTCAACCACGACGTCTTTGTGGAAGGTGGCTCTCCATTCGGCGGCGACGTTGCACACGTACATGACGGCCTCCGGGTCGTCTGCGTTAACGTGGAAGATCGGAGCGTTCACCACGCGTGCTACATCAGTGGGGTACGGAGAGGAGCGGGCCATGCGGGGATCAGTGGTGAAGCCAATCTTAGACAGACACACACACACACACACACACACACACACACACACACACACACACACACACACAGAGAAAGAGAAAGAGAGAGAGAGAGAGAGAGAGAAAATCATTTTCTGTGCACAGGATTATTTGTTTATAAGCGTGTGTGCAAATCGTAAACATGTGAGAGGTAAAGGTGTGTGTGTGTGTGTGTGTGTGTGTGTGTGTGTGTGTGTGTGTGTGTGTATAAAAAACACTACAATACAACGGTCATGTTGCATTAGAAGACAAACGTTTAAATAATTGTTTAATGTGCATATAAATAAATTAACACTGAAATGGATGAAAATTTGTAGAAATCTTATTTTTAACATTTTAATACTGCTGAATACTGAAAACAGTAGAAAATGAAAACAAAAAAAAAAAAAGTGTTAATAACAGTTATTCAAATGTTTTAAAAAGATATCACAATACCTGTAATATCTCATAAGAGTATAAAGAGAGAGAGTATTGAGAGAGACGATTGATACTACAGCATCGATATTATCTCGTCATATTTCACACAGCCTTAATGAAGTGTGTGTGTGAGAATTTGTGCTTTTGAAATGGAGAAGAGAACAAGATACACTTCTATTTGGTTAAAAAGTGTGAGAGGAAGCTAACAGGTTGCTGTTTATTCGTTTATTCAGACAATTTAAAAGGCGGAAACGAAAAAAAAAAACAATCAGGAATAAACATTTTTCCCCAGTATCAGATTTGAGCAAAAAAATAAATAAAAATGTTGGAACAGATATCGGAGAAAACATATCAGATATAAGATCATGGGAGAGAAGAAAAAAAAAAAAAAAAGGAATTGAAAAGTTTATTTTCTGAACTGGAAATGTTTACATATGGAGACTTTGGTTTTTTTCTTTTTAGGATAGATTTTGTTACAGTTATACTTTACACTTTATTTATTATTTTTACAGTGCGAGTGATTTGTGTGGGAAACTTCAGTGCTTTAGTTTAAAAAAAATATTTTTTTATTATTTTTTACAATTTTATTTTCTGAAAAATCAGTAATGGGAAAAGAAAAAAAGTGGCATTGTGCCACCTCTACGTCTGATTGTAAAAGACAACTGAGAACACACACTGAACGTGTGAAACTGTTTGAACACAGCATGTGTGTGTGTGTGAGTGGGCGAGTGTGTGTACCTGGTTGTTGACGACCACGTGCACTGTGCCGTGTGTAGTGTAAGACGGCAGGTCGCTCAGATGGAAGGTTTCGTAGACGATGCCCTGGCCGGCGAACGCGGCATCACCGTGGAGCAGAATGGACATCACCTAAACGTGCGTGCGTGCAAACACACACACACACACACACACACAAACCTGTATTGAAATACAGATCTTTTCATCTCTTCTCTACCTCAGAAATATTATAAAATACTACATAAGCATACTAACGAAAGACCTGAACACATACATACACAATAGGTGTGTGAATAGTGTGTGTGTGTGTGTGAGAGAGAGAGTGTGTGTTGCTGACCCGGTTGCCCTCGGTGTCTCCGCAGTAAAACTGCTCGGCCTTGGTTTTGCCCTGTACAACCGGGTTGACGGCTTCCAGGTGAGACGGGTTAGCCACCAGAGACAGAGTGATGTTCCTGTCCGTCACACGGTTTATCCTCCTGTGGTACATGCCCAAGTGGTACTTCACATCTCCTGAGCCCTGTAACTCACACAAGCGCACACACGCACACTCAGTATGTGCCATGTAAGAAATAAAACACCCATGTGTCATGCTGTTATCAGTTTAGAGGTCAATTTAATGTTGTGTATCCTCTATCTTGAAGATTAGTCCCACTGAATGAGTTGTTACTACAGAAACGATAACTCTTTAAAACGAGTGCGTTGATATTAAACCTGCGATTTGCCTTGAACTACAGTCAGACCTGCCATTAAAGAAAATCTTCTGACCAATTAGAATTGAAATGTAGATAGATAGATAGATAGATAGATAGATAGATAGTGGGTTAGCTATCTTATTTTTTAAATAAATTTTTTAAATACAATTCAAAAATCCTAGTTGTGTTTTTAAGTAAACATCCAGGCGGCGGTTTTACACACAGAATACACAATATCCTCACTTCATCTGCAGCCTCCAGCTTGGAGTCGAACTGGCAGAAGATCTGCTCCAGCTCCTTCCTGATCACGTTGGCCAGCACATTCAGTCGCCCTCTACACACACACACACACACACACACACACATACACACACACACATACACACACATACACACACACAAATCACAGTTGATGACAAACCTCTTCTTAAAAGAGCTAACAAACCACTAGGATGTCAATGCCACATCTCCAGCAGAAACGCGTGAGGAGTCGCACCTGTGCGGCATTCCCATGATGACGTTCTCCACGCCGCTCTCGCTGGATTTGTCGATGATGGTTTTGAGGGCGGGGATCAGGCTCTCACAGCCCTCCAGGCCAAAACGTTTCTCTGAGGACCACTTCCTCTGCAGGAACTCTTCAAACCTGGAGTGTTACAAGGTACAACGTTCATAATGACTGGTAGATGTTAACTAGCATCATCGTGCGTGCGTGCGTGCGTATACCTGGTGGAGCGGACCATGCGGGCCAGCAGTGTGCGTTTCTCCTCCAGGCTGAACTGCATGACCCCAGGAGTCTCAAACTTCTGACGGATCCACTGGCACTGCTCCAGGTCATTAATGAACATGAACTCCACTCCTATGTGCTGGCAATACGCCATCTGACACACACACACACACACACACACACACACAGCTTGGTGAGCCATCAGTGAACCTGATTGCCAATAATTTAGCCATATTTATAGCACAACACCACTGAATTCTCAAATCTGATTGGACAGAAGGTGTTGATTAATTGTCTATAACAGCAGCTGCAAATCGCAGGTCTACATTAATGCGCTCGTTTGTTCTCAATTGCTATCGTTTCTATAGTAACAACTCATTCTGAAGGACTAAATAATCTAAGACTAATAAAACATTTAAAAAATGAGTGTTATGTGAAAAAAAGAAAGGTCGGTGTAATCAAGATTTCGGTATGAAGACAGTATTTATTTAACATTTATGGAAGGAGTCTCCAGTGTCAGCGCTTTGTTACAGTCAGTACGTTTTCTGCCATGGGGGGAAAAAAACAACCGTTTATAGCGGGTATGACGTTAAAGGCAACAGGAACTGACTTAAAAGTAACTACAGATTGATAAAAAGCACGGCGTGTCGTTCATTAATAAATAAGACATTCTAATAGTTGACAATTCGCTGAGGTATAAGAGGACTGCAACATTACGGGATAGGAAAATTAATTTCCCTTGTTGATTATTTTCCTATAAAGGCACAACACCGTGTATTATTGCGTAGTCAGAGAAGACGACAAAAGCACAGTGGATAAGCGAAAAGGTCAGCGACGGAGTCAGCTTGGTGTGATGAAGAAGCGTGTGTGTGTCACCTCCAGGCGGCGGATGATCTCCCGCAGAGGCAGAGCGCTCTCCGTGCCGCCGATGAAGGTAGTGGTGGGCAGGCGGAACACTTTATCCAGATCCGACTCCTCCAATCCGTAGAATCCTAAAGGCCAGAGCCAGAGATGTGGAGAGGCGGGGAGAGGAGGAGTGGGGGATTTATAAAAAAAAAAAAAAAAAAAAAAAAAAAAAAAAAAAAAAAAAAAAAAGAAGAGTGTGGGGAGGAGGACAGGGATGAGGAGGACAGGGAGAGAGGGAGAGGGGATGAGAATTGTTTAATATATGATGTGAGGGAGAAAGGGAGGAAACATTAGCAGGGGAGAGGTGGTGAATACATGGCACATGGGAATAAGCGTGGGGTAAAACATTCCACACAGTGATACGGGGAGGGGGGCACGGAGTTGCGGGGAATTTATATTGCCGTTAAAAAAATAATTATAAAGCAAAAGCCACAATAATGACATGCAGGGTTAATAGACGGATGGATAGATGGATGGAGAGGACAGGATGAGGTTTTGGGGGGGGGAAGATGGTGAGTTTTAAACCAAGAAATGAGAGAGAAGAAAGAAAAAGTCAACAGCGTTATCATTCCCAGCTCGGAGTTATCAGTGTTAACATGGTGTGCTAAGGCAGCTTCGAGATTACACGTGCTTAAAACAACGTGAGGCTAAAGCACATGATGTGAAACATGGTGGTGACTTGTAGTGGACGATCCAAGAGCCACGGTCGTTAATTATTTACTAAATAAATGACGTAAATAATAAAACTAGCATCATGGGATTCACGCCACGTCAAGAGCTGTGCTACACGTGAGTCTGAGGCTTGGATTTATAATCCACGTGAGGCAGAAATGATACTCAAAGACAAAACACTGATGTTACTATGAATTACAGTTAACATGGTGAAAATAAAGTGTTGAATTAATATAATTAAAAAAAAAAAAAGATCACTGAAATGTATAGAAATTTCAGACATAAAAGTGCAATGCATGAGATTTTCCTGTTGTACACCAGCAGCGGACAGATAAAAGGGTAATACTGATAGCACACACACACACACACACACACACACACACACACAGACTGGATGGTGCTGCTGTATACAAAGGGAAACGGCTCTGTGGATATTATGGGATGTCGAGCAGGAGGCGGGAAACAGCAGTCATGCACCTTAGCGTGAATGAGTGGGAGAGCGGGAGAGAGACAGTTAGCCTGAGGACTCAAAGAACACCTTCAACTGTAAGTGTGTGTGTGTGTGTGTGTGTGTGTGTGTGTGTGTGTGTGTGTGTGTGTGTGTGTGTGTGTTAGTCACAACCTGGATGTGAGACAGACAGGCAGAGAGTGAGAGACACAGAGAGAGAGAGAGAAAAACACAGAGAAAGACAGAGCGAGAAAAACAGAGAAAGAGAAAAGCAGACAGAGAGATAGACAGACAGACAGGGAGAACCCCAGAGAGAAAGAAAGAAACACAGAGAGACAGACAAAAAAATAGAGAGAGCTAGAAATAAGAACAGACAGAGAGAGAGAGAGAGAGAGAGAGAGAGACAGAAAGAGAGAGAAACAGACACAGACAGACACAGGACATCAGAGAGAGGGAGACAATGAGGGAAGAACACACGAGAGAGAGAGACAGAAAAACAAAGAGAAAGACAGAGAGAGAAAGTCCGAGACAATGAGAAAAGACAAATCAAGAGAGACAGGGAGAAAGAAAGAAACAGTGAAAGAGACAGAGAAACAGAGAGAGAGAGAGAGAGAGAGAGA
>CM040982.1:26075818-26113967 GCA_022985145.1 Pangasius djambal | reverse complement strand
TATTAGAGGTATACAGGTAGATATAGGTATAAAATGTCAGAGTATTAGAGGTATACAGGTAGATATAGGTATAATGTCAGAGTATTAGAGGTATACAGGTAGATATAGGTATAATGTCAGAGTATTAGAGGTATACAGGTAGATATAGGTATAATGTCAGAGTATTAGAGGTATACAGGTAGATATAGGTATAATGTCAGAGTATTAGAGACAAAAAAATCTTGTTATTATGAGAAAAATTTCATTATTACAAGAAAAACAACTCGTATGTAGCTGGACCTTCTGAATCCAGCAGGAATCCAGCAGCTCAGGTTTAAAGGTGTAGTGTGATGTTATGTTTCTACTGTAGCTCTGTAATAACTATTATATATTTTTTAAAGATAACTTTAAAAAACACAAAGTCGAAATAATACGAGAAAACATCGTTATTATGCTAAAACACTCGTTATAACGAGAAAAACATCTCATTATTATGAGAAAAAAATTCATTAGGAGAAAAAAAATTCATTATTATGAGAAAAAAAAAATCTCATTATAATGAAAAGGACATTTCCTGATTGAGAGAAAAATTCTTGTTATTACAAAAAGAAAAAACATCCAGTCACGACAAAAGACATGTTATTACGATAAAATGAGAAATGGCTTAAGGTAAGGAATAAAACACAGTGTAGCTGGACCTTCTGACTCCAGCAGCTCAGGTTTAAAGGTGCAGCGTGCAGTTGGGGTTCTACTGTAGATCTGTAATAACTACTACATTTTTATTAAAGATATCTTTAAAAAAAACACAATGAAGTCAGAATTTTACTAAGCAACCGATCTGGGTGGAACGCAATGATTTCTAATTCGACTCACAGACAGCAGGAGGCTCTGAAATGACAAAACAAACCACACACACACACATTCCAGGAGTTTGTATAGAAACATGACAGTGATATTTATTTCCATATGCAACAGCGATACCAAAATCTTCAGCAACACATCACAAGCAACCCAAAGAGTCTTCGAGCTCGTTCTTGATTTGTGAAAAGTCTGCGATAATATCTTACACGTTCCCATCCGTGTACAGTAATAACAGAAGAGTTTGCATGGTTTTCTTTCTTTCTTTCTTTCTTTCTTTCTTTTTTTTGGGATCAAAGTGCAACTTTGTACCTCATGTAGCGCTTAGAGGAGCTGGAAGAATCGGGAACACAGTGCAATCAGACTAATATGAAAAAGAAGAAAAAGAAAGTAAGGAAAAATCAATTCGGACGAGATATTAAATCATTCAGTCGTATCATTGCACCAACAGAGACGCTCAGTGTTATGGGAGACTGTATGGCACTTTGTCAGCTTTGCACGCGCGCACACACACACACACACACACACACACACACACACACACACACACACACAGTCGTACTGATGAATGCTTAACGACTTAATGTTGTGTGTGTGATTTTAATATTGAGAGGATATTGCATTGTTGGATCTGAACAGGGTTTTGCACTAGCCCTTTAAAGATGACTGAAATAACGCTTTAGATTCGGAAATAAAACCCGGCAATATATTTGACACCACAATACAACCGTTTCTAATAAAAAATTTTTTAAAAAAAGACATGAAAATAATCAAATTAGTGCTTTCAGACGTTTATCTGCTCCGAGAGACAGCCGATTAAAAAAAAAAAAAAAAAAACGTTCAACAAAAGAAATCTATGTAACAGATGGACACAAATCGTGGGGAAAAAAAAAACAGTTCACTGAGTTTGTTTATATTGCAGTACTGAACTTTGACCTTTCACTTTGAAAAGAAACGTGGCATCTGAAAAACCGGAGCAGGAATCGTTACGCAGCTTGAATGAAGGCATGAAATAGGTATTGTTTAAAAAAAAAAATTAAAAAATCATTCTTTTAAATAAAAAAAAAAATTTTTTTACAATGGCTTGCATCTTTGTATTAATGGTGTTTTGCATATATATGTATATATTATTATTCTTTTAAAAAATATATTTAAATTTTATATTTATAGATTCTCTTAGGACATCATGATTCGATTTTACTTCTCAAACCAATTTTTTTAAATGTATTTTCAGTATAACCGTTTGCGTTTTAACTCCCACTCATCTAAATGTATTTCTCGTTTTTCAAATGACGCTTGATTATTTTTAATTATAATTAATTTTTTTTTTATAAAAAAAACAGCATTTATGCACCCTATTTAAAAGCCTGATGCGGAATCAAACAACTGAATATTTTTAGAAAACAAGAAATCTGATTCACGTCATTCGTGTTACACTTCATGCTTGTTGTGGTCTGCATCAACGTCCCACATTTGACCAAAATTATTTTTAAAAAAGCCTAATTAAATCAGGAATCTTGACATTATCATATTGTTTTGTGCAGAAAATATACTGAAGTGCAATCAACTGCAGTGGTTCTGGTCCTTTACATCCCATAATAGTAACAGACATAATAATAATAATACAAATTAGGGATTCAGCTTGCTGCCATAGGAACTTTAAAATCAGAGACATCGGGCCCATTTGATTGGCTGAGGCTCTCAGGTCCCGCCCTTTTCATTCGATGATATTGCAGGAGGAAGTTCGTCTCGGTGCAGAAGCCACGGCTGAATCCGAACAGCCCCTTATTTGCTTTCCAGTGCACTAAATAGGGTGATTTTTTTAACTTCACTCTCTGTGCACTGTTCAGGGTGTATTCAGATTCAGCCCATGCCTTTATCTTAGCAGCTGTTTGATTGACAGGTGACAAGTGGTCCAAAGCCAAGGAGGCGGAGTCACGGTGGGAAGCGTAGGGTCAGGCGGGGTCACGCAAGCCCTCTCACACACACACCATCTGGCTTTTCTACACACACGAGCGCGCACACACACACCCCCACACACACACCCCCACACACACACCCCGACACACACACCCCCACACACACACCCCCACACACACACCCCCACACACACACCCCCACACACACACCCCCACACACACACACACACCCACACACCTGTCCTGGATGTGTGAGGTGTGTGTTATACAGGGGGAAGAGGGGCGGGTCTCTGAGGCAGGAGCTGACTGGGAGGAGGAGGGGGTCTGTGAGAGAGAGAGAGAGAGAGAGACAGACAGACAGACAGAAAGCGAGAGACATGCAGAAAGAGAGACAGAAAGATAGGGAATGAGAGAGCAAATTAGAGCAAGCAAAAAATGAGAAAAAGAGACAGACACAGTGAGAGACACAGAGAGAGAGATATACAGAAAGAGGCAGAAAGAGAGAGCAAGAGAGAGAGAGAGAGAAAGACAGAGAGAGACATATGGAGAAAGGAAGAAAGAGAGAGAGAGAGAGAAGGAATGAGAGAATGAGAGAAAGCAAAAGAATGGACAGAGACAGAAAGAAAGAGACAGAGAGATAGAGAGACAAAAAGACAGAGAGAGACAGAGAAAGAAAGAGAGTGAGAGAGAAACAGAGACAGTAAATAAGAGACAGAGAGAGAAGAATAAGAGAAGAGAGTGAAAGAATGAGACAGAGACACAGGAAAAAAGAGACAGAGAGAGAGACATTTAGAGAAAGAGAGAGAGACATTTAGAGAAAGAGAGAGAGAGAGAGAGAGAAAACAATATTAACTTAAATTCTCCTCCATAACATCTGCATCACATTTTTATTTCACGTCTGAAACCGCACTTCCACGCCCCTACTGCTGTAGTCTAGTGTAGTTTTTGTCCCGTTAGTGTTGCTGTAGTTCAGCGCTGTGTCATTTCCTCGTAATACTGCGGTCAGGCCTGAGTATCATCTGTGCGGAAGTTCATTCTTATGAAACACAGCGACATTATTTTGTAATGTTTACTGCTAAAACGTTGTGATGCGCTTCATGAGCACCTTCAGTTGGTTCGATCGCTGCCGCTACAGTAATGCTAATTATCACTAGCGTGGAATTACTGAAAACTGCAGCAGCAGGTCTACCGTAAACACTCCAACAAACAGGCAGTTCTGATTAGACCGACACGAGCACATTTATCTAGCATTCGGTAAAGCTGAGTGTAAGAATTCCTGACACATTTCCAAACATTTCAGTAAGAAAGATGTTGTCATACTCGTGTGTACGTTGATAAATGTCAATCAAGAGCGTTCAGCTGATGGATTTACAATTAGCCACGCCCACAAAACTCCAGAAACGGCAAAAAAAACTCACAGACAGCAAAACAGTGACTAAATGGTGAAAGCGCACTTGTTAAATCGTCCACTAACGCAGCTCAGCCACTGCAGCGTGTCAGCTAGCAGGGGCACACACTAACCCCTCCTCCTCCTCCTCCTCCTCCAGGGCGCCATTACTTTTGTCCTCATCGAATGACTAGTCTTATAAGTCTGCATTTATGGATTCGTTTTTGGCTCGTTGTCAAATTAAATTGTGCGGAACTGAAATACGCACATACGATAGACTTGATAGCGTAATCCGTATATATACGTGAAATCACCGTAAATCGTCCGCAATTGTACGATTTCCATATATGTCAATTTACACAGCTTTAAGAGAGAAATGTGGGATACGAACGTTTTTTCCCAACGAACTATATATATATTCGTAAATGAGCGCCTCAGCTGTTTGTCGAAACGCTCCTGCGAATGATTTTACGTGTGTTTCGGATAGAGTGAGGATTTGTGCGATCACCGTGAAAATGCTGGGCGTGGAGGTCTGGAGGCGTACGCCGGCGCTGATGACGAGGTCTTACTCGTGTGAACCACCTGCACAGAGACGAAACGTGACACACACACACACACACACACACACACACACACACACACTGAACACAATGTGTCTAACTGATGATAAAAAAATAATAAAATCAATCAGTCAGTAAAGCGGTCAGCAGAAGGAGAATTTTCCAGCAAAAGCCAAGCGTAATGACAGGAAGAACTGACGCATGTTCTGAACATGATGATGTTTTGATGACATTGCAGTTTTAAATCATATATATATACACACACACGTGTCACACACTGTATATTAGTATTTATCAATTATTTAGGACACATGATTCTTGCCATATTGAGCTCATATTATTTTAAAAACTTGCATTAATTCTATGATTGGAGAGACTTTAAAGAAATGGATTTGCATAAAAAAAAAAAATCTGAGCCAAACCTTGTTGATCAGCCAGAAATACAGAGCTGGGCGTCATGATTAATTTGATTAAATATTTATATTTTTAAATAATTACAAACTGACTTGCTGAAGATATGTTAAAATTTTGTACTTCATCTTTAAAACTGGAAAAATGTTAAACAATTTCCCCCCCCCTTTTTCCCCCCCAGTGTTAAATGTCTAATTTTACTTTTTTAGAAATAAAAAAAAAATTAAATATAAAAAAAAAGAATATTTATTTTACCAAATGTCTTTATTAATTAATTAATAAACAAATATATTATAATCTGTAGCAGTTTTTTTTTTAAAAATGCGACACTGCTGTATTGCTGGCAAATCTTTATATGTTCTGAAAGTTGGAAGATGGAAGTATATATTCGTCTGTCTTCCAGCTTTCCATAACACTGGAAAAAAGAAAAGTCAGTCTGTTTGTCCAAGATGGCCGCCCTTGTAAGGTTACAGCTACATGGTGAAGTGTTCATGTTTCTAGATCGCAACCACATCTGGAAATCTGTGTGATGTCAGTGAACAACTGGAGGTGGTTCGGATGACACAGACCTCCGTTATTTGTTAGCTACGCTACCATCGTAGCATCAAACATACCCTGAGTAAGAATCAACTACATTAGGGGTAAGTGTGAGACTTTAGCATTTAGTTCCGCAATAAATAAATAAAAAAATATCCATCTTCCATGACCTGGAGGTTAAACCATGCTTAAATCAAGCTAATAAGGCGTAGCGTTATTATAGCAGCGCCACAGGAGGAGAAGACAAGTGCAAAGGAGAGGAGAGGAGGAATAAGCAGCGACAGTCTCGTCCCATGGAACCAATAAAAAGCCTGACTGATTTATGTATGCTTATACCACAGTGCTGTCCGATTCTCGAATCTGATTGGTCAGAAGGGTGTCGATTAATTTTCTACACCAGCAGCTCTGACAGTACTGCAGCTGCACATCGCAGGTTTATATTAATGCGCCTGTTCTAACACGCTACCGTTTCCATAGTAACAGCTCATTCATGTACGCTGCACATAAACGGATTAAAATACAAATATAATTGTTGATATGGCGAGGTTTTCTGTGCAGAGACGTCGATTTAGCTTTTATGGAAGGAGTCTCCAGTGTCAGCGCTTTGTAACGGTCAGAGGTAAAGCTGTAACTTTAGGTTTTCTGACGGAGGAGTTTATGCAGTTTGCAGTTTCTCTGTAACAACAAGCCGTGTTTTTTTTTGTCTATAAATTCAAGACAGAATAAAAAACACTAGTGGCCGTCTGGCGAAGGAACGTCTGACTATAGCTGCTATAACGCGAGCGAGAACAGGAACACACTTGTCTCATGGGCAACATTAAATGTAACTAGAAACGGATTAAAAAAAAAGTACAATGTATCATTGTTCGATGAATGAAAATCGTAATTGTTGGCAAATTGCTGTGGTATAAGAGGAATAAAACACTTCAAGATGTGCCGTTATAGGAAAATAATCAACTTAGCACCTCCAGTTATGTTTTATTCCTTAGGAAATATATACACCGCAAACATATTTACCTCTTCAGCTGGCAATAACTGAGCCTGATGCTTTATAATAAACACACAGAGAGAGAGAGAGAGAGAGAGAGAGAGAGAGATGGTCATTACCCAGAAGAGAAAAATCATCTTACTTACACTATGGAGCTGTAACCCAATGCTTAGTAACAGACTGCTGCTGCTGCTTAAATACTGATTATTATGATTATGATGATGATGATGATGATGATGATGATGATTTAATATTTTAAATATTACATCATGCAACTTTCTGTAGACACAAAACAGGACTCAATCTACTAAAGCTTGTTAAACAGATCAGTAATTAAAGTCCGATTACTTCTATTAGCTGGAAGCCTGATCCGATTTTTTTTTTACGGATGATGGCGTATGTGCAAGTGAACGAGGTGAAGTGCGTGTTGTTGACTCACTCCGTCTTTCACTATGCTGCTGGGGTTCCCGCGCTGATTCGCAGGAGTCCGGCTGTTACTGGACTGCGGCCTGCTCTCCGCTCTGAAGAAACAAAACACACAAATATGCAAATGCATTGCTTTATAATTAAACCCGAAAGCACATTATTTACACCATGAACCGTAACGGCAAACAGGTTATGTGTATTTATTAATGACGCTGACAAGCAAGCAGGAGGCCAGAAAGACCCGAATACTGGGCAGTTTTTGCACCATCAGAGAATTTTAGTAAAAGGTCGATGCACCAAGAAAGAACTCTGTTTAACCGCAGACGCAAATGTGGACCGGAAGTCAAAGGTGAACATTTTGTGACGCAAAAAAAACAAATGAATTCAATGGCGTGAGGTAAAGCACAGTAAATCGTCTCTTTCTTCTTGTGCTTCATTTGAGGCAGAGATCCTGGTACGAGTGCTACTGACGTCACTTCCTGCTTTTCTATCTGCAGCCTGTGACATCATCAGTGTGCGACGGTTAGAGGGTGAAGCTGCGCACTCACTCGTAACCCTGAGAGCGCTTTTTCCTGCAGAAGCGTCGCTGCAGCTCATTTCTCCTGAAGAAGATGTAGAGACCCAAAACCAGGAGAGGAAGAACCAGGAAAAAGAAAACCAGCAGTCCGTCTCTCGTAGACGTGTCTTTATCTGCGAGTGAGAGAGAAAGAGAAAAAGAGAGAGAGAGAGAGAGAGAGAGAGAGAGAGAGAGAGAGATTTAATCTCACGTTATATTCCACTATATAAATTGTCACTTATATTATCTCTTGTTAGTGTCTTTGGATAAAGGCATTTATACTACAGCAGTGTTGAATTCTCCCTTCTGATTGGTCAGAAGGTGTTGATTAATTTTCTATAACAGCAGCTCTGACAGTAGTGCAGCTGCAAATCGCAGGTTTATATTAATGCGCTCGTTCTAATATGTTATCGTTTCTATAGCAACGGCTTACGCGGGGACTTGTATGGCGGACGCTCCGCATAAACGGAGTCTAATAATAAATGGATTTAACAAAGACGTAACAAGATGTACAGCGGTTGCTATGTTGTCACGTGCTTGCTGTGCTCGGAGCGTACCATTCCAGGTGGGGCCGCTGTCTACGCTGCCGCCGTAGCCTGTGGCTTCACAAAATGGTGGCGCCCAGCCGTAGTCACAGTGGCAGTTCCTGTTGCTGTTACACACCTACAGTGAGCGACACACACACACACACACACGCCTGGATCTATCAGCTTTCAAGACAAATGGGACAGCAGCAAACATTATGGGTAATGTAGAATAAAGGACACCCACCCCATGAGCGTGGCATTTGTTCTGCACGTCGCAGTCGTATTTCAGCTCGTCGGCGCTCTTGCACTCGTAGTTCAAACAAACCTGGAATCCAAACCAGAACATTTCACAACATATTAAAAGCACAATGTGACGCGCTTGAGGCGTCGACAAATTTCATTAATTTATTTTACACACTCAAAGGCAAAGAAAAATCTGCATTCTTTAAACAATATTCTTCTTCTGGTTCTACTCTTTAAAGACTCTTGAGTTACTGTGTGTTAAATATTTTGTAAAGTGGCTACAACAAGAAAACACTGTGCAATAGTTGCTGATAATATTGTTATATATACATTATATTGTTTTATATACATTATATTGTGTGACCATATACACACATTATCATTATAAATGCATTTTATCTCTAATTTACATGTCATTTTTAGATCAACCTGGTCATTTTAGTTAATATTAAACATTCAGCTGAATATTTGAAGCGTGTGTGTTTTTGGAGAGAAATTCTGAATTTGTCTTTTCTTTACCAAAATAGAGACTGGGCATGGGAATGAGACACTGTGTGTGTGTGTGTGTGTGTGTGTGTGTGACCTTGTTCTCTCCACACTTGGTGCCCTCGTTGACCATGCCCGGGTCAGGAACGTCCGTGCCCAGACGGAAGTCCACTCCCCAGCAGGTGGTGCCTCCGATCGGGGTCTGGATGATGGCGGGCTTGATGCCGAACACGACGGTATTCTGGACTTGCTCACACTGCAGCTTCCCACACATGGCATTCCTGAGATAGAGAGAGAAAGAGAAAGACAGAGACAATCAACAGTGAAAGTGAAAGAGAGATGGAGAGAGAGATAAATCACACATTTTAAAGGAACTAGACTCAAACAGTAGTTTTGATTCATAGTTTAAAAGAAAATCAGAAAAATGAACAAGGGGGAAAAAAAAAAAAAAAAAGGCACACACACTGACCAAAAAGGAAAAATTCAAAATATGGAACCAGAAGGAACTTTGATGGAAAGTGAAGTCGGGTTTTTGCTCTGCTGTACCTGCTCTCACACTTCTTCAACTGGTAGTTCTGATAGCCACAGTTTCCGAAGCGATCACCTTTGGAGTTTACGTCTTTAAAGCAAGCCTCAGGAGCAGCTTTTGCCTCTGCGTGCAAACACACACACACACACAAACACAGGGAGAGATTTATGATTGCTAGGACTGTTCAGTATGTTGCTGTTATACTGCTACAGACTGCGTATCATTTGTACAATTAACGTGCTATGGGTATGCGCTGCTGCCACGCACACATTGTACTGTATTGAGCTTTGAGGCTACGCATTGTCGTGTACGTTTCAGCGTGTGTGTGTGTGTGTGCGCAGTAGGAACCTCTCAGTGCAGCGTGTTGTACTCACTGGGACCGAACAGGGCCTGGCACTGGCTGTCATAGTGCTGGCACAGGCCGTTGTAGCAGTAAGCCACGCCCTCTCGGCACGGGTGTCCGTTCTGCTTAAACACGTCGGCCTGGCACAGAGCGGACGAGCCGTTACAGTACTCCGGCAGGTCGCACTCGTCCGTGCTGCTCCTGCACACGGTGCCGCCAGGGAGGAACTGACAGAGAGATAAAGAGAGAGGGACTGAGAGACTGAGATCTTTGTAATAAGAAAAATCTTAATTAAATGATACAGAAATGAATGTACAACGATATATATATTTCCATCTCATATTTAAAGTGATATCAATGCGTTTGTGTGCGTGTGTGTGTGTGTGTGTTACCCTGCAGTGCTTGCAGCACACTCCGTAGGCGCACTGAGCTCCAGCTCGGAGTTTACACGTTTTTGGCTCACAGCAGGGGTCCTTCTCACACTCCTGCAACACACACACACACAATATTTCCAGGAAAAATGCCATATTTCCTCCAAGCCAGGATCTGCAACATCACTACTTGGTTAAATAAAGTAAATAATAAAAACAAACAAAAATTTACAGCATCTCTTAATGCATTTTGCATAGGAGTCCTGCAAGTTAACATCAGTGTACGCTAGTACAAGTCATCACTCAAAAGTCTCTGACACCTTGCGCACTCTGTAAATAAAGCAATTCGGACTCCGCTCCTGTTGACCTCAACACTAATCCTGTGCATTACGGAGATAACAGCCAGGCTACACTGAGCCGCGCGGTCTGACCTCCTCAGAGCCGCAGTCACACTCCTCTCCCACGTCCACCAGCTTGTTGCCGCAGGAGGGGGCGCTGTAGGCCTCGTCGGGCCGCGGCACGTTCAGCAGGCAGCTCCCTCCGGCGTTCAGGATCAACTTCTCAAAGTCATCAGCGCTGCAGCTGCTGAAGTTCCGCGAGCCACTGAGAGAGTGAGAGAAAATAAAGTAAATGAGAAGAGGAATGGATTAGAGAGAGAAGCGGACAGGAGAGAAGGATAGGAGAGGAGAAGAGGAGATGAGAGAAAAGAATTGAATGTGATTTTTGCTGACCAAAGCTAGTCGACCGTGCCTTCACACATACACACACATACACACACTTAAATACACACTTAAACACACACATACACACACACTCACGTTGCCCCTGAGTTCATGATGCAATTGTTCACTTCGCATTTGCAGTCTCTTCCATCATCGTCATGGTTCATCCCAAGATTATGGCCGAGCTCATGAGCCACAATGGAGGCAAACAATGCTACGTTGTTATGGGTGAACTAGATACACACAAACACACACACACACACACACACACACACACACACACACATACACAGCCAGTATAAGTTAGAATATTCACTGGGATCACACAGCAGATGCAGTATAATTTGGCCAATGAGAGGCGAGGCTGAGACGGAGTACCGCGTTGATCCCGCCCCCGTGACTCCTGGAGCAGGCCGTGCCCACAAACGCCATGCCTGCTGTCGACCCGAATCCTTTCTTCCTGCAAACAGAGAGAGAGATGAAAGGAGAGGAGCGAACATTAGGACTGTTACGTTATTAATAACGTTGCTGGATTATGATATTGTACTACACAGTCATGTCAATAAAGCTATCTGGAGTTGAATGAAACTGGCGTAAGAGTTTGCTGTTGCTCTGTGAAGTTACTAACAGGACGAGCTGAGCGCTGTCATGGCGACGGCGGGGCACGAGCTCCTTCTCCCTCCACTGAGTGAAGCGACCGAGCACCTCACCCGCTCCACCGTCCATACTGATAAAGTTCATCACCGACCAGATCTCCAGCCCCACCAACACCACCCGGATATTCAGCGCTACATACATCTGAGAGAGGGAGAGAGAGAGAGAGAGAGAGGGAGGGAGGGAGAGAGAGAGAGAGGAAGGGAGAGAGAGAGAGGAAGGGAGGGAGAGAGAGAGAGGAGGAGAGAGAGAGAGAGGAAGGGAGGGAGAGAGAGAGTGAGAGAGTGGAAGAGAGAGGAAGAAGGGGGGCAGAGAGAGAGAGAGAGGCAGAGAGAGGGAGACAGAGGGTGAATAAGGCAGGGAGAGACAGAGAGAGAGAGAAAGAGAGACAGAAAGAGAGGGAGAGAGAGAGAAATACAATGTAATAAAAGAAAGAAAGTACAGTTCACTGCTGAATATAATCCTATCTATTTAAACTTGGAGTAAATGTTGCGCTTACACTGTCGATGTAGTTAGCGAGCTGCACCATCTCCTCTCTCACCGCCGTCTGGTTGCGGTTTGTGAAGTTAAACTGAGGAAGAGAGGAGAGAGGTCAGAGGTCAGAGGTCAGCATCAGTTTTATAGTTTTTGTTCCACAATCAAACAATGTCCAACTTTCTTCTTGTATTAAGTCCTTCTTTATTAAAATCTTGCAGAAAAAAAAAACATTTAAGAATAAAGTAAGAGGCCCTGAAATGATTTATTTTTGCTCCGGAGAACTGCTCCTCTCTCAGCTGTTGGAAAAGACAGACAGACAGACAGACAGATAGACAGATGAAAAAAGAAAGATACAGGAACAAAACTGGAGCTGCACGAAAGAAAGAAAGAGTAAGACAGAAAGAAAAAAGAAAGACAGACAGAGACAGAAAGGAAGACAGATAGATAAAAAGAAAGACAGACAGACAGAAAGACAGTAAAGAAAGAAAAGGTGATTGTGCGTGGATGAGTTATGAAGGCTCTCACAGCTGAATCAGGACTTACTCTCTCGTTATCGACCACCAGCAGCAGCTCCACGTAATGTGTCTGGTGTAGCACCGCCCTCTTTTTCTACACACACACACACACACACACACACACACACACACACACACACACACACACACACACACAAACAAACACACACAGACAGACACATGCACGTCGTCACGCTTTAAGAATAAGTACATTCTGTGCATAAACTCATACACAATCTCAGACACTGACTCTGCTCAGATGACTGACAGCTTGACCAGGCGTGACGCTGTGGGCGTGCCCTGGTGATACTTGGTCGCCGTGGTGACGGGAGTGGGGTGTACCGCAGGTAAAAGGCTCCGCCTTGACGTTCTCCAGGCGGTAGACGAGGTGCTCGTTATCTGACGAACCCTCTAGAGGCTCGATGCCTAAACTGGTGTTCTGCATATGGATCACGCCTCTGACACACACACACACACACACACACACACACACACACACACACACACACACACACAAAATGCAGGACTTTTATTATGCAGGACAAAAAAACTATAATTATAATCCGCTATAGTTAATGAAGATCTGCGAATCTCTCCTACCGTAACCCAGAGCAGAGACTCAGAGCAGCGGAGGAGCCGTCTACATCCTCCACGTAACCACGGTAATGACAGTGATCCTGAGAGGAAAAGAGAGAGAGAGAGAGAGAGAGAGAGAGAGAGAGAGGGGGAGAAAGAAAGAGGAGATATATAAAAATGGCATATAAACCCAATGAAAGGCACACAGACACACAGAAAGAGATAGACAGATAGGTGTAGTATACAGAAAAAGAAAGAAAGAAAGACAAAGAAAGAAAGAAAGACATTCAGAAGTTTGGAAGGAAGGAAGTTTGAAAGAAAGAAAGAAAGAAAGAATGAGAGAAAGACATGGCGAGCACGATGTAACAGAATTATACGAAAGCCATCGAACAAGATGATCAGGCTAAAAGCTTTAATTTTATTACGGAATTAAAAAAAACTCATAGATAAAAGGCTCAGACGACGTTTCAGCCTAACGAGCGCAGCTTCTCTCCCTAATGCAGCTCTGGCTAAAGCACGAGCTGAGCTTCAGCGTCTTACACTCCACCTGTCCTACACGTCAGCAGGACACGCTTTTAGCCTCGGATCAAGGTGAGATACGCTAATGGGATTCTGGCTCGCTCTGGTTAGCGTTTACGGCTCTCTGTGCGCCACCTGCTAGCTATCACGTTACGCAAAAATATCAGTCAGGGTCGTCGTCGTCGTCGTCGTCGTCGTCGTCGTCGTCATCATCATCATCATCATCATCCTGTACTGTCTGAGGATCAGTCGTACGGTACAGAGCTGCTGGGCTACAGATGTTTGTGCACCCAAAATCCTCCAGGGAAGCAGCGCTGGGGGGTGAACGATACGACAAAAATATCGTATCACGATTCTCGAAGACATACAGTATGTATCACGATACACAGGTTTGCCCACAAACTGCTGCATTTAAAAAACAAAACAAACAAACAAAAAAAAAACTGTTTAAATTAATCATCAATGTCTACGAAAATAAATTTTTATTAATTTAAAAAAATAATATTTACCAGAAAAAAAAACTGTAAAATATTTTAAAAATTAAAAAAATATATTTTAGGTACATTGTTTAATACTAAACGACGGACCTACCTCTCCCGTCAAACGTCTCTGTGTTTATTTCATTTCAGATCCATTTGACGGCTAGTTAAAGTTTTCTCTGTAACGTGTCGGCCATGTTGAAATTCACGCAAAAAAACAAAAAACAAAAACGATGTCATTTCCTGGACTGGTCTCTCAGGAGCGGTGGAATGAGAGAGAGAGCAAGATGACACTACTGCATTTTTGTAACAATCGTCAGCTGGTATTTTTCAGTGCCGTCCCTAATAAATATATTCAGATGACGATAAACGTATACGTGTATCGGGGGCGGGGCTTCCGTTTAATACCGGAGTTTCAAAACACCTGCATTAACTGTCAATCACGTCAATTCATTACTGAAGAGATAATTGTTAGTGTTATCAGCTTGCTGTGGTAGAAGAGGAAGAAAAACACGTCAGGACGTGGCTTCGTCACGCCACCTTGCTGTTGATTGTTTTCCTACAACAGCATGCCATGGAGTGTTTTATTACTTCCTTAGAGGAGTTTAAGTGTACGAGAAAACAAAATAAACCAGCAGAAATCCGTGAACGCGTAACAACACAACGACAAAATCTGAGTAGTGTTGGGTAAACGTTTGCATCAGATGTGCCTTGACAGCATGCGGATGAAATAAGCCCCTCCCACTTCACGTCCTCGAGACTGGGTTTTTTTTCTTCTTCATGAAACACGACTCCTGAGTTAAACAAGAAACGATCAGAGGAAATGCTTCAGGTCTTCATGCTGGAAGAGTTCATTTAGATGTAGATGGTACTTTGAGAAACATGCATACACACACACACACACACACACACACTTCCTGTATGGCTCCCGTAGGAGTGTGTGTAGGACGTCCCTTCCTGTAATGGCTTCCGAGCCTCGGCTAGATGAGTAATATTTGTCTGGAGATTTTTTCCTCCACACACAAGAGATTCCTCACATTCCACTTCCACTCGCAAATCCAAAGCACGGGGGAGTAAACAGAGGGAATTTTCAGACACTGGAGCTTGTAACAAAACTGGCTAATTAGCTAGCTAAATATATATCTATATCTGTATCTATATCTATCTATCTATATATATATATATATATTGTTATAGATGTTTATTTTCTGACTTCTACATTATCGATTCAGTACAAAAAAACCTTTTAGATTCCAGACATTAGTTTTTCCGGCACAAAATGAAACGTTACAGAAGAATGTTTGTACGTCAGTAAAGAAAGCAGCAGATGACATAAGAGACACTTTTCAGATAAAAACAGAATGAAGGCTGCTGCGTTTCGGTGCAGAAATAAGAAGCGAGTCGACAGTCAAAGTCTCCAGAAAAGCTGTGTTTCATTTATTACTGTTTACTGCTTTTTTTTTTATAGTATTTTTCAAATGTAGAAACATTTAATTTTATTATTTTTGAAGGCATCTTTGCTCTACAGCATTTCTCTGCATGTGCCTAAGACTTTTGCACAGCACTGTGTATATATATATTTATATATATGTGTGTGTGTGTGTGTGTGTGTGATATAAAAATTCATGATTTATAAATCTAAATAATGCTTTGTAATCTTCAGTATCTGGTATCAGCCATTATTAAAAATAAATAAATAAATAAAAAACCAAAAAAAAACCCGCTACTGCTTACACTGCACAATCATCACTGGTTCTGTTTGAGTGCGTAAGTCTCTGTGCGTGTGTGTGTGTGTGTGTGTGTGTGTGTGTGTAAATCTAAAAGAGCTGAATCACATTCCAGGCATGCAGCAATGGAAAAAAGTCTGACATCAGAGCTGAAAGTTCTCTCTCTCTCTCTCCTCCTCCTCTCTCTCGCTCTCTCTCTCTCACTCTCTCTCTCTCACTCTCTCTGTGTGTATTAAATATTAAAGGACTTTTAAACCAAACAGAAATTCCGAAGTTCTCTCAATTTTCCATAACACCTAATTGCTGAGTGCAAAAGTTTGTGCACCCTTAGGACATACCAAAGACGATCATAAAAGCCCAATCTATAGCAACAGGATATGTAGTGCGTTTGCGCTTGTATAGATCAATCATTAGGAACATCACAAGTAGCATGAACGATGAAATACGGTTTGGTAAGATATTACTAGTGAAAAGGTTAAAATGATGTCCGTTCAAAAGTTTGTATCTCCCAATTTCTGTTAATTGTCTCACATCGCCTAGATTGGATCAGGCCCGAAGACTGAGAATCCCACGTAAACATTTCTTTCCAGAAGAAATGTTTCGAATGTCTTGCAGTGAAACTGTAAACCAGTTATCTATTTGTGAAACTTTTTGCACTCAATTAGCTAAATTAATAAAAATATTCCACTAGCGGTCCAGCGGTTAAGGATCTGTGCTTGTGACTGGGTTCATCTCTGACCGTGACAACACCAAATCCACTTTTGGATTACTGAGAGCCAGAAATGTCTGACTCATATTTGATAGAAATTCTGAGGAAGTCATGTGGTAAATACGACTTCCTGATTGCAGCCCTGGAGGAGACATTTATCCAGCTTCTACAGCCAACACCACACTGAACACTAGTGATGGTGGTATTTACAGCTGCATGTGGAAACTACACTATACTACACCGTCACCAGCTTGTATGAGTTTCCCTTTTCACCCTTACTTCTCTCTCACACACACACACACACACACACACACACAGCTGAAACATGAATTCCTGTCGTTCTGCGTAATCCTCCTTGAAGATCGGTTCAGCTCCAGGAATCCGAGTGGAGAGAGAGAAGAGGGTGCCGATAGATTCACACACTGACACACGAGCACGAACACGGTCTCACTACCTCGTGCAGAGGAATACAACACTACCGGAGCGTGACTTTGGAGGAAAATAATCAACAATCAATAATAAAAACGAATAATTTTCCAATAATCATATCCTGAAGTGTTTGATTCTTCTTACACCACGGCAATTTGCCAACACCATCCATGTATGTATGTATTTATTTATTTACGAATGGCACATTGTACCTTTTATCCATTTATAGCTACATTTACAAGATAGATCTCACTTACGTTATAACAGCTATAAACAGTTGTTCCCACACCAGCCTCTTTTTTTTTTTTTTAATAAGCCAAAAAGCTACAAGGCCCTGTGCAAGCTGTTACTATGGAAACGATAACGCATTAAAAGAAGTGCGTTAGTTATAAGCCTGTGATTTGCATCTGCACTCATGTCAGCTGCTGTTGTAGAAAATGAATCACCTTCTGACCGATCAGAGTCCAGAATTTAACACTGGGGTGTAAATAGCACACAAACAGCAGATTACGAGGAAGCAGAATTGTTTCACTTCTTTAACTGTAAGAGGGTAGAGAGATTTCTTGACACGGTGGGATAGTTTTACACACATCTGACTGTGCTGGAATCAGTTCTGCTCCATCACGCACATGTGAGCGTGCTTTTTCTGTCTGATAAAAATACACACTTCTGGATAGAAGAGGAGAGAACCGATCCATCATCAGCCTGTAATCAGAGACTAAATACACCTGACTGCAGCACCGTCCTGTTTACTACAGACACACAACGCACCGAGATCAGCACGCTGAGAACCGCACGCCGAGATCACCACACTGAGATCAGCACACTGAGATCAGCACGCCGAGATCAGCACGCCGAGATCAGCACACCGAGAACAGCATGCCGAGATCAGCACACAGAGAACCGCACACTGAGAACCGCACACTGAGAACCGCACGCCGAGATCAGCACACCGAGAACAGCATGCCGAGATCAGCACACAGAGAACCGCACACCGAGATCAGCACACCGAGAACAGCACGGCGAGAACTGCACGGCGAGATCACCGCGCCGAGAACCACGCGCTGAGATCAGCACGCCGAGATCAGCACGCCGAGATCCGCACGCCGAGAACTGCCGAGAGACAACTAACAACCGCACACTTTTTTTAGGAATAAAAGAAAAAAGAAAAGCAAAGAGGAAAAAAAAAAGAAAGGAAGGAACAAAGAAATTAAAAAGAAAAAGGAAAATGAAAGGAAAAACGTTAGGATAGATGAATGGATGCTAAGTGCTAGAAGTTATAGAGGCAGATGAGTCACAGCGTTCAGTGCTCATTTGTAATATGATCTCAAATGGACTTGAAACAGGAAGAAGGTACCACATCCCGTTCACGTTTTACACCGGCTGAGACGTCCCGTTCACGTTTTACACCGGCTGAGACGTCCCGTTCACGTTTTACACCGGCTGAGACGTCCCGTTCACGTTTTACACCGGCTGAGACGTCCCGTTCACGTTTTACACCGGCCGAGACGTCCCGTTCACGGTTTACACCGGCCGAGACGTCCCGTTCACGGTTTACACCGGCCGAGACGTCCCGTTCACATTTTACACCAGCCGAGACGTCCCATTCACGTTTTACACCGGCCGAGACGTCCCGCCTAGAAACCTTTTTCATGTTTTAAACAATATTTGACATGATCTGAGACATCCTGGTCACATTTTACATAAGCTAAGATATCTTGTTCACATTTTACACTAGCTGAGACGTCCTTTTCACATTTTACACTAGCTGAGACGTCCTTTTCACATTTTACACTAGCTGAGACGTCCTTTTCACATTTTACACTAGCTGAGACGTCCTTTTCACATTTTACACTAGCTGAGACGTCCTGTTCATGATTCAATGAGCTCACACTCAGCAGCCTGGTAAGCGCCAGGGTTTCCGTTTGTACCTTCATGTTGGGTCTTTCGGTGATCAGTGATCCATCCTTGGCGTAGGAATACACGGTGAAATCCTCTGGCAGGAGAAACCTGAGAAAACACACAAAGAGAAACTTGAAGCAAGGATAAACACCGGTGTGAAAAAGCGTACTGTGTAGAGAGTAATGTGTTCAACGTGTAATGGTCACGTCCTCAGCTATGTGGTTTCGGACACAGTGGGACTTCCTATCATCTACAACCATGAACTAAACTTCACCATGCGGCTGAACACTGTAACATAACGGCGGCGGCCATTTTAGAAATGACTTTAGAAGGACTTTTTTCCCCCCACAATATGGTGTCATTCCACCCACTAGGCCCCGCCTCCTAAAGTTTCAGAACGCTCTGGAAAGCAGGAAGTGATGCGGAGGATGCTTTAGGTGTATTTTGAACTTGTTTCTTAATAGGACTGTACTCTCTGATACAACGAATGAAAAGAAAACTGGAAGAAGGGAAAATAAAATTGGAAAAAGTAAACAAGCATGCACACACACACACACACACACACACACACAGAGGGAGTGTATACTGAGAGAGGCCTAGAGAGAAAGAGCGGATAAAGTCCAGGACACACTCAGCTCCGGCTGTGTTCCAAATCAGCAGCACTAATCCGTCTGCTCTGCTGCACTCTGCGTGCTGGAGGGAGGGAGTGTGTTTCTCTCAGACATCGGGGCTCAGTCCATACAACACTCCGCCGTTTTCGATTTTTACGGTTATGTTTGTGTGTGTGTTTCTCTTTCTTTCCTGAATATTACTTTCCTATATCTGTTCCTTCCTGTCTTTCCTGTTATATCTTTCTTTCTTTTGTCTTTCTTTCTTTTTCGTTTTTGTCCTTATTTTATTCTTTCATCTATCCAACTATCTATCTTCATTCTTTTCCCAATCTATTTATCTATCTATGTCTATCTACTTTCTTTTTTCATTCTTTCATGTATCTTTCTTCTTCCCTCTAACTATCCATCCATCCATCCATCCATATTTCTTTCTTTCCTATTTCTTTGCCTATCCATCCGTCCATCTTTCTTTCTGACTCTCTCTAGCTTCCTCTCTTCCTCACGCTCTCTCTCAGTGTGTGTGTGTGTGTGTGTGTGTGTGTGTGTGTGTGTTTAATCTTCAGTTCTGTTGGTGGAGTTTTATTGTTGATCAGAAGCAGCTGGAAGGAATTAAAGCAGTGCGCTTTCTCTCTCACTCACACACACACACACACACACACTGTGTTGTGCTGTTGTAGGAAAATAACCAGCGAGAGGGTGCGGTGATGAAGCGGCGTCACTGTGACCGACCCTGAAGTTGATTATTTTCCTCTGACAGCACGCCCTGAAGTGTCCAGCTATTTTCCAACAATTACAAGTGTTATAGAGGTCCGACTTTAAAAAACATAAAAATCCTTTGGTCTGTGGTTCTACACAGTGTTGGCTGCAAACTTTTTTTCTTAAGACCGTAGTAAATCAGGAAATGTCGGCAGCTTCGCATTCCTCGTCAGCTGACTGCATAAATCTCTGTGAGATCCCAGAATAAATCCGCTGATGAATACGGCTGAGGATGAGGAAACTTGTGCAACAGTGTTAAAGTTCCTGCATTTTTAGCTGGAATTAGCTCTTCTCCTAAGCTGGCGTCTGAGGTTAGAATGTCAGGAAGTGTGGTTAAGGGGCAGCTCCGTACCCTGTGCTCTCTTTAACATCCTATGTACAATCACGGAGAGATTTCATGTACGTGCTTTCTTGTAAGGGCTTGTCAGGAAATCAAAACCCCGACATGACCTTCCTCTTTTTTTTGTAGCTCATCAGTACACAGCAGCTCTGATGCCATACTAATGAACCATACGTCAAATTAATCTGGAATGATTTGCGCAGCTGTTTCCAATTCGCCGGTATGAATGGACACTGTTGGGAAGCTCCGCCCCTTTCCCACCGTCACACACATGCTCTTGACTGAATTCACGGGGTGTCTTTGCTTTATATGTCAAGGAAAATGAAGAATGATTTCAGTTCATTAATATTAATATGGAATAAGATAGATCGCTATACAACGAAGCGTCAGATCTAACACTTAATACAAATAATGCTAATAACGGCAATTAAATCTCGTGATTAAATCTCGTGATTAAAACATCAGATCAACAGTGAAATTATCAGCCATGTGGACATTAGACAACTGATCTGTACAAGGATTATATCGAAAATGTACTGTTATGTTTTGATTTTTCTGCACATTACTGCAGAATCACCTAAAAATCCACCATACAGCCAAGTCCTCGCAATTGCCACTGCCTTCAAGCAGCTCCCGACCACACTCACTGATAATATTACTAAGCTCTCCTGTACTTTTCTGTCTTTTCTGGATATGATTTTTTTTTTTAATGGTTAATCAACCATTATAAATACTTCAACCAGTACTTAAAATTATTCTATATATACTTTAATGTGTATAACTCTACAAGATTAGGACATTGAATACATTTTGAAACGAAAAGTCAGTCCAAAAACAAAATGGAGCTAACAAGGGCTGCTCATAGCTACTGGTTTAGGAGTTGTACATAAGTATGCGATTTGAGACACAGCATGAGTGTGTTTACATGAGAGAGAGAGAGAGAGAGAGAGAGAGAGAGAGAGAGAGAGAGAGAGAGAGAGAGAATACTCACTCGTTCTTCTCCAGGATGACGACATGTTCTTTCCCCTGAGCCGGAATAACATAGGACACCTTTATAAAAAATAAATAAATAAAAAAATAAAAAAAACACAAACACACAAACACAGGCTCAGTCAGAAACGATAAAGTATTAATACGTGCGCATTAATAAAACTGTGATTTGCATTGTCTGTCGCAGAAAATTAATCCACACCTTCTGACCAATCAGATTCGAGCCCAATCAACAGCGCTGTGGTGTAATTACAGTGCGAGTGTTGTGTAGGTTTACCATTTAAAATGCATGTTCCATGGCAAGTTCACAGCATTTTGTAAAGCGCTCTAGTACATAAAGCTTAATAAAGGACGTTTAGGACATTGCTGAGGAAGCACTTCCGTCCAAAAACATCCTGTTTCTCAAGAAACATCATCGTAATACTCTCTCGGTATTACCCAAGTCTGGATTAAAAGTCTCTTTGCTGCTGTATTAGCGTTTTTAGCCGTTTGGCTGAATGGAGACAGGAGAATACAAACCCAGGAGAACAGCTCAACCCCCTGCGATGTAGATCATCTGATCATGTGATCACTTCAACAGAAGTTGATGAAGACCTTCAAGCAACCTATAAGACACGACTCATCCTCCCTCTTCCCTCCGCCCTCTCTTCATGATTTATCAGTGAGTGTTTTTGCCTGTTTCTCAATGACACAAAGGTGAGAGTGTGTGTGTTTGTGTGTGTGTGTGTGTGTGTGTGTGTGTGTGTGTGTGTGTGTGTGTGTTTTGCGATGCCCAGCATGACCCTGGCATAGGAAGTCTTTTATTAACTAGGCCCCTGCTGACTGGGCATCTGGACAAAGCAGATGGTTCCTGTAGAATTATCTTTTACACACACACACACACACACCACTGGAGAGAGAGAGTGTGTGTGTGTGAGAGAGAGAGACAGAGAGATAGAGTGGGAGGACAGACAGATATCAGAGAGTGAGTGGGATGCATGAAGACTGATTGAAAGAAGAAGAGAAAGTGATGACCTTTAGGCTCTGATAGGCTCTGTGTGTGTTTTTGCTTTTTCCTCTTACAGACAACAGCTAATCAGAAAGTTGCTACAGTGTGTGTGTGTGTGTGTGTGTGTGTGTGTGTGTGTGTGTGTGTGTCTTCACCTTATCAGAGACGGTGTCATCCTGCTCTCTCCTGTGTCTGCTGATGCGTTTCGGTACGCTCACTTCATACGAAGAGAACTGGGATGTCTGAGAAGCCGAACCTGCAAATATACAAAAACACACAAAAAAAACTCTATACACACAATTATGTAAGGAATACAACAATTGGGAGGGGTGCAGTTATAGGAAAATAATCATTATTTTCCTATAACAAGTGTTTTCTTCCTCTTATACCTCAGCAATTTGCCAATGATAACATAGTGTCATACTTTTTTTATCCATTATTAGTTACGTTTAAGTTATCACTCTTTGTTGTAGCAGCTGTAAACAGTTGTTCCCTCACCAGCCTCTCTCTTTTCTCTCTCTTGAAGTTGCCCATAAAACGTTAAGTTGAAGCTTCACCTCTGACTGTTACAAAGCGCCGACACTGGAGACTCCTTCCGTAAATGCTCTCAGAAAACTTCGCCGTATCAATGACGATACTTATAAAACAATTTTAAACGTGTTCATATAATATCCTTTCAATAATTTCCCAGCAATTGTACTAAGCATCAAACCGACATTCACACTTAACCCTGTCTTAGTTTGTTACCCATCACGTACGCACAATCCCTTCCTGACGTGTTTACCCCGGGTGTTTCACATCAGTTCACACGTCCGGATCTGATGTACCAGGGACGTACGTCACGCGCAGTGTTTAAACAGGGATTTCCATCCACTGAGTGGAACTGATGAAGCGGGAAAATCTCTTACTAAATGAACTTGTTGTAATCGTGAGGTTACGAGAGCGCTAACATGATCTAAATGACTGAAAACATTCACAGATACCTATTTATATCAGGCATTAGCCAAATGGGGCAAGTTTGCTTTTTTCACCCTAAAACCGCAGACTTGTAGATAATAAAGGAAGTTTATTGTCGAGTGCACGCTACACAACTTACAAAATCGCTGACCCTCTCACACTACGGGATCTCAAATCGCAGACGAGTGCACTGAACCGGAAATAGGAGCGATGTCTATCATTTGTATGGAATCAAGAAAAAAAAATACAAGAAAAACGTTGAGGAAATATTGGTTAGGGAGACGCAGGTAGCGAGGATTGTCTGTTCTGCAAAGAGAACTGGAGGTGTCTTTAAAACAAAGCTATTTTTATACTTTACATTGTGTTTGTTTTTATTTTTGCTCCTCCTAACGACCATTTGGGTATGTCATACCACATAATTTCTCATAGAAACCATATTATTGTGAATACAAGTAGATGATTAACTGGATTCAGGGATCTGCTGCGCGTGACAGCAGATGAATCTGATTTCCCCTCGGATTCTCAGTGGCTGTTTCTCAACGAGAGTCAACGTTCTTGCTCCTAGCTGAAGAGGGGATCACGCTACCTGATTTATCACCAAGAAAATCAAACATAATTGAAAATATCAGAGAGGCCCAGAATTAGTCGGGGGGAAAAAACAGTTACGTGTAAAATCGTGTAAAAGTGGAATTTTAACAGCTAACAAAAAAGGTCTTATTAATGATTTATATATGCGCACCATTATAACAGAGGTCCTAGAAAAATGTGTGCCCAAGGTTTGAATTTTCACAGCATGATTAAATATTCAACCACCCACGTATATAATAATAATAATAATAATAATAATAATAATAATAATAATAATAACAACAACAACAACCTCACCATTAAGCTTTAATCAGAAAGAGTTCTAGCAACAATAGCAATACAGGCTACTGATATTTAGGCTTATAACAAGTTTATTATGTTGACAGCCTTTGGAAACTGATCTACATCAAATATCAGATTGTGTAGCCTATAAGTTTTCCCAGTTCTGATTTTTCCTGATTATCTTCTTAGGGGACTGAAAGCATTTTTCTTTGGAAGGGTGGTGGAGGGGCTCAGACTTTTGCACCGTACTGTAAGTGCTGCATCACTCTGTGCATCGCCGTGGGAAAATGATGACCCTTTATTTACTCGAGACTGGGGTGGGAAGCTTTAATGTTATGGTCTGGGTTACATAGGCTTTCCCTCATTCCCAAAGCGGAACGATATCCGACATCACATTTCCCACCAGCGTAAAAAAAAAGTCTGCAACTGATCTGACAGACTTCTGCCGACCACATCATTCTTTTTAAGCAGCTAAAGATATGTCAGACACACACAGCCTCAATACAATCTAAACAGACAGGTTACAAGAAAAGAATTTTTAAGTCTTATTAACTTAAAAATAAGAGAACGAGTGGTTATAAGCCTAGCTGTTCTGACGCAAGCGACAGCAGGAACGATGTTTCACGAATGCTCCACAAAATTAAATGTAACTATAAACGAACAAAAAGTACGTGTGTCGTGTCGTTTCGTTCATTAATTAATAAGAATTCTCTTGAGGTGAGCGCTCGAGATACGCCACGCCACGTCACACCCCCATCCCGATCTAAACAAACCTGATAGTTGCTTAACGAACTACGTAAATATGGAGAACGAAGAAGTTAAAGGTGCAATAGTCGATTTTTTTATACCTTACTTGTACAAATAACTTGGAAGATATGTAGAATACGATAATAATATTTTTAATATTTTTAGTTTTTGTGTTTGGATGCACCTCCTGTCAGTCATTTTATAGACACTATACTCTACAGGCCACCAAAGATCCTGAGGGCGGAGCTTCATGAACGTGGGCGGGAATCATTCAATTGTCAAACTCATCTAACTATCAGAGACCTAATCTTGAACAAATAGGACTAATCTTACCTAATGCACCTTTAACAAAAACCTTTTTTTCAACTGTTTCTCTCTGCCGTTTTCACCCACTCCTGTAGACGATATCCTGGAAGACGAGATGCTTTAGAGCAAGACACACCCCTGGGGGCGGGACATATACACCCTAGAGAGCATTTAATTGGACGAACACAAGACTAGTACAGGACGAGTCGTGAAAAAATGTTTCACTGTTTTCCTAGAAGTGTTGAATGATAAAATTAAAATGAGATTTTCTACAAAAACTCCCCAAAATTCGCCAAGATCACCAAATTCTGGAGACGAGAAATGAAATTATTCTAACTTTGTTTGTAAAGGAAAGTGAAACAAACAAGAAATAAAGGTGTGCCAGAAATAAACTTGTGCCAGGACAGCTTAAGAAAGATGTTTAGGATTGTATCTGAACTATAACATGTAAATAAAATGATTATAACTCGCCTTAAACTTGCTTTACTATTAGTCTTAATGAAAATACTAAACACTACAGCTACCTGGTTGCGTCTGCTTACCTCCAGTGCTGTCGAAGAGTACAAACAGTACACAAATGATCTGGAAGTGAGAGGATGAAACCACAGCCATGGCTTAGAAACACACTTTTTGACAGTCAGGTTGTGTTTCAGGTCTTTCTCCAGCCTTCAGAGATCAACACTCCTCTTCCACAGAACACTCCTGTAAAGGGGAAGAAAGCTGGAAACTACCTGCTCATTTTCTCTCAGTTTGCCTGTGTGTACAGTTACTTGCTCAACAGACACAAGTTCCACTTTACAAATGAACGTTTTTCAAAGTAATCCGCTCATCAATGGCGCAGTTGTTGCTCTTAAATCCGACAGAAATAACCGCTTGAGTCACAGATCCTCTACACCAATTTCCGAGGTAGCCCTACTACACAGGACTGCGCATGCGCAAACACCCCCTTCTGCTCACCAGCTCCAATTCCGATCATCCCCGCCTCCCGCGCTGCTACGATTGGCTGATAGGAAGTGCAGCAGTGTTCTGATTGGACAGCTCATGTCACCGTAGAAACCACAGAAAGCTGCTGTAGCTGTTGTAGCGTTAAAGGTGCATGAAGGTTTTCATTTCTTACTTGTACAAACAACCTGAAAAGAAATATGTAGAACATGATTTTAAAAATAATGATGTAAGCCATGATTTCAGGACTAAATTAATATGTGGCTGAGTAAATCGATTTGGAAAACTAATTTCCGGCCCGGAAATCCGGTGCTTGCTTGTGTTTGGATGGACAACGTAGATCCTAGGGGCGGAGCTTTGTGAACGTGGGTGGGAATGGGGGAGGGGTTGGGCTCGAAGAGTTTTTAAAAAATCATTCAAATGTCCAGCCCAAGTATTTCAGTATTACAGAGCTAATCTTGGAAACAAAATGACTAATCGCACCTTTAAAGTTATATAAGTTATATTGATAATGGTGTACTAAGTGTCCTAAAAAATGGCCTAGGAACATTTCTACACCTTTACCCTGAAACTTTATTTAACAGCAAACAAACCTGACAAAATACACCATAACAATTAAACGTGTTTGTTCATTGCATATAAGCTAAATGAGTCAGTTAGCTTAGTTCAGATTCCATTGCTAAATGCTAGTATGTGGTGTTCAAATTGGGAAAATAAACCTCTGATGGGCTATAACCAGAGATAGGTGCTGTGAATTGAGTAACAAAACACTCCGGGATGTGCTGTTATAGGAAAATAATCAATGACACAGTAGTGTGATGAAGCGTAGTTATGGTTACTACATTAAAGGTCTTATAACAGCACATTCTGAAGTGTTTCATTGTCCTGATACTACAGAAAATTTGCCAACAATTACATTTATTTATACATAATCAAGTTACGTTTATTGCAAGACAAGTGAGGTCCTGTTCTCAATCATGTTACAGCAGCTAGAAACAGTCTTTCTCTTACCAGATACTGAAAAAGAAATCAGCTTGTCATGTTACGGAGAAACCGCAAAGCATAAGCTCCACTGTCCTGAAGACTTTCCCCTGCTGGAAAACTTACAGCTTACAGCTTTACCTCGGCATTGATACTGGAGACTCCTTCCATAAATGATAAATAAACGCCTATTTACAGACAGCTTCACCATATCAATGATTATATAAGAATTGAGAATTCAACAAGGCTGTGGTAGAATTAAGTTTGTGGACACCTGGCTATTCTGCGAAGTCTTTCCACTAGATTTTGGAGCGTGGCTGTGGGGATTTGTGTTCATTCAGCTAAAAGAGCATTAGTCATGTTACAGTAGGTGAGGAGGTCTGGGGTGCAGTCGGTGTTCCAGTTCATCCCAAAGGTGTTCAGTGGGGTTGAGGTCAGGGCTCTGTGCAGGACACTCAAGTTCTTCACCTCCAACCTTCACACACCAGTTCTTCATGGAGCTCGCTTTGTGCACAGGGGCATCGTCATGCTGGAACAGGTTTGAGTTCCAGTGAAGGGAAATCGTAATGCTACAGCATACAAAGACATTCTATACAATTATGTGCTTTAAACTTTGTGGATACAGTTTGGGGAGGAATCACATATGGGTGTGACGGTCAGTTGTCCACATACTTTTGGTCATATTGTGTATATATAGATAATAATACATTATGTAACATGGTTTCACTGCCTAGGAAATTACTCTATATCTCTACACCTTTACCTTCAAAATGTAAAAAAAAATATACACGAATAAGCAATTTGTGAATGCCATCACTGAGCATAGATTTTTTAAATGTGAAAAGATAATTCATTAACATACTTTGATCACATTTCCATGATGTCTCTGTTGTGAACTCTACAATAACACAAAAATGAAAGTGAATGAAGTACTATTTCTACATTGTTAGTGCACACAAATGAAGTCTCCCAAGTGACTTTAACCCAATTAACATATTAATTTATCTTCTAATTTCTCTCACAATACCATTCTATAGCAGGAGGAAACATCACAAAAGTGTAATTAATGACTGTATGTACACTGTAGATATTGTCTGAGGAAGGAAGTAGATTACATTATTACTCTGTTGGGAATGGTAGGGATAGTCGAAAATTCACGTTATGTAATTCATGTATATCCAATAATCCATTTGTGTTTTGTACTATATATATATATATATATATATATATATATATATATATATATATATATATACACACACATAAAATCATTATGCCTACAATATAAGCATCCAAGTTTTTTTATTTTATTTTACTGCTCCTCTATATTGTTCCTCCATATACACAGAGTATTAAGTTGTTCGTTTATAATTCAGATGAATAATTTTACCCCGGTCCCTTACGTTTCACACGTTAAACACTGACATCGCAGAAGTCCCTTCCTTCCTGTAAAGCAGCACCACTCAATACTGCTGTGCTTATATTGTAAGTACCAACAAATATTATTAAATATGATAACTTTTTCTATTTTAATACACAGAAATGTATAGATTTATGATGATACACTACCATGACCTGACTACAAAGCTCCCACTTTTCCCAGTTAACCCACTCAGCCTAGCTGTTTAGACGTTAGTTTTAGCTAGTGCTAATGTTTTGCTAGTTAGCACTAGCTTCTTCCTTTTGTAGTCCATTTGAATGAACTACAAGTTCCATAGAGCATCACTGGGGACCAATCAGATGTGGCGGTGGGAATAGAAACCATACCTGGCTAGTTAATTAAGGACTGATTGATTGATCGATTAAGTAAAAACACAAGTGACTGAAATGAAGGGGGGATTTACTTCCGGGACAAGTGTAACATTGTATGACGTTATCTACTGACTTTGTTTCAGTCTCCAGTGAACCTCCAGGAAGCAGTATGGACTCTGTGGATGAAGATGTGGAGAAGATGCTGAACGGAGAAGGGCTGGAGGTTCTAGACTTTGACTCCAGGCCTGATCATGTGCAGGCTGTAACCCTGAGAGAAAACGTGTGCTACATAGTGAGCGCTGTCATCTTCAACGCTGAGGTGAGGATCATTAACGTGTACACGTGTTACACTTAAGATTATAAATACGTATCACACTGCGGTGACAGTGACTCTGTGTGTGTGTGTGTGTGTGTGTGTGTGTGATAGGGCAAGGTGCTGATGGTGCAGGAAGCGAAGAGGGAGTGTTACGGTCGCTGGTACCTCCCCGCAGGCCGCATGGAGGCGGGCGAGAGCATCCACGAAGCTCTGCGCAGGGAGGTAAAAGAGGAGGCGGGGTTTGAGTGTGAGCCAATCACCATGCTGCTGGTGCAGGAACGGGGCAAGAAGTGGATCCGCTTCGCCTTCCTCGCCGAGGTCACAGGTCAGCGCTCGTGGCTTCGTAATAACGCCTATCAGTCTGGCATCTAAAATAATCAGTGGTAGCGGTAAGAGGATTCTGCCTCCGCTTTGGATAAAAGCGTCTACCAAATGATTAATCATTAATAGGATTTATAAGTGGGACTGTTAAAAAGCTCCTGTAAATTATTTAACGCAGTTATTTCTTCTCCGCAGGCCCGGCCATGACTTCAGCTTTTATAACAAAAGATTTTATAGTAAAAACTAGAACAAGAATAAATATCTTATCATACATAGAATTTTTTTTCTCCACTTCCATGGAAAATATAAACGGAGTTCAGCATTTCAGTGAGGCAGTGCCTGAAGATGGTGTAATAGTAACGCTTCCTCTTCACGTCCACTAGGGGGCAGCATGAAGACGCCGTCTGAGGCCGACTCGGAGTCGGTGCAGGCTCAGTGGTGGGATCGAGAGGCTCCTCTTCCTCTGCGCAGCTGGGACATTGCGTGTCTTATCAACGCTGGGCTGAGATATCGTCAGAAGCCTTGGTTCCCCGTTTGTCACCCTGTGAACTTGCCTTGCTCTGTGGTGTGTCAGCGACTGCTCCTCGTCTTCAGCTGCAAGGAGCGAATGTGGCTGCTTCTCGCTAAACACGCAGCCAATCCTGAGACGCACACTCGCCTTCCTGTGGCCGTCTCACAGGAAGGGTATTCGGTCACGTGGGCGGGGAGCAGACTCGTCCAGGAGTGCATGCGGGCGATGAGTCACGTGCTGCACGTCAACACGCATGGGATTCTGGGAGTGCAGCACGATGGCAGAGTCCTGGGCCAATCAGACGGGATCTGTTTCAATACGCTCGTGACTCTGGAGCATTCAGAAGAGGGGGTGGAGCTTAGCAGCCCGCCGCTTTTGGACAGCGAGAGGTACACGTGGCGCGAAGTGACCAATCAGAGCCTGAAAGGCAAGATCCTGAGGAGGATAAAAGACAGATCACTCTTGCCCATGCACATTCTCTAATGATTGGCTTTGACTAATTAACTACAACAGATTTAAGCTAATGATCGGTTTGCGCTGCTTTCTGAAACACTGCAGGGCGTCTCCACAGTGATCTGCGTGCTTCAGCTGTCGCAGTGCGACGGTGTGCGAAATGTGCCGTTACTTTCTCACGTCTATGCCTTTGGATCCAAAGTACTGTGCGATGCAGGATTATCTCATTTAGGAGGATTATCTCATAACTATTTATTAGCGCTTAAAGACAGGGTTCTGTATCTATAGTTGTGACACAGCGCTCAAAAGTTTGCATAGACATGTAGAGAGCCAATCAGAGTGCAGCATTTAAGATCCTGAACATCGCAGCCAGAAAAGCGTACAAAATACATCACACTACATCACAGGGCTCCCCTGCTGTGCCCTGTGGGCGGGGCACCTGAGGCTGAGACAAGTTGTCTCCTCAAGACGTCTTTTTTATTTAGAGAATGTTTTCACTTCAAGTATACCAAAGTATATACATCTTAATACCTTTATTGTCTGGTTTGTGTTTTAAATGTGAATTAGAAAATCCCAGGAGTTTCTGAAATACTTAAACAATACTGTCTGATGTGACCTGAAGCTCTTGACCTGTATTATTTTATGAACATTTCTATTCAACGGTAATCATGCATACTACAGATGCTTTGGATTAAAAATGCTGGCGTTTGCCTTGAAGCGCTATGATGCATGGTGAGAAAAATGTACGAAGTATCAGGCATGATAAACACTTCTGTTTTGTAATAAATCAGTTTACTGATACAGCAAGAGTGTCATGATTTTCATCTTTACATCATCCGTGTTTACACTGATCAGATTGTTTCATGTATACAAGTCCAGTCCTGCAGCAACAAGCACTGAATTCATCAAGGCACAGAACTCACACACGATGCCGTGTCTGAGCCATGTGTTAAGCGATACAGACTCTGAGAACATCTTAACTATCATCACAGTGATAAGGACTGTGACTCGTTGGGAAAAAGAATGCAGAGGAAAAGAGAAATCAGATGACGAAAACATGACCTGAAACATCTGCAGACCCTTATTGTTTGGTTCAGCAATTAAAACAAATATTCATAATAAATGTCCACATGTACCACAAGTACCACACTTAATAAAGATGATAGAAGTCTTTTTCCATACTTATTTCAAAGCCTGTAATAATATTATTATTATAATATAAATAATGATGTAAGACTAATGTGCAGAAAAAGTTCGAGTCTCCTAAACATCATTGTTTAGATCCTATGATCATTTTAAACATGAAATACGCATTAAAAGAGAGAATTCTGCCATCACTATGTGAAACTCGATGAGACGAACAAAACAGAGTAGGAAAGGTGAAATGAGAGATGTGCGATGGCTCAGGATCCTCCAAACTCAGGTTAATCATCAGATTGTGCTGCTTGGTCTCGAGACAAATCGAGACTTTTTTAGGATTCTCAATCCGCAGTGAAGTTTAACTCCAACTTGAATAACTTTTGGACCGAGCACAGAAATCTCACGCTAAGGCCAAAGCTGTAAAATCAGATTTGTGTTATGTTTCCCCCTGACCTCAAACGTAGCTCGCTAACTGAACAGGCATTTAACAATAATCAGCTATACGATATAGCTTAATATTCAATGTGCAAAATTTGAGCATGAACACTTGAATTCGATATTGTACTCTTTGGGATTAGGCTGCCTGGGTAAGGCAGCACTTTTGGGCAGCCGATTAAGCGTAGGTATTATCTATTTCATGATGTGCAGATAAAGGTGATCTTCTCTACCACACTAGGTTATCGCTCTACTAAAGCTAACTAAGCCGAAAACCCCTTATTGCAGAACAAAAACATCCAGGGGGTGGCGTCAGACCTGATCCAGCTCCTCCTATCTGGGCAGACTCGAACCAAAACATCCAGGGGGTGGAGTCATACCTGATCCAGCTCCTCCTACTTGGGAAGACTCGAACCAAAACATCCAGGGGGTGGAGTCATACCTGATCCAGCTCCTCCTACTTGGGAAGACTCGAACCAAAACATCCAGGGGGTGGAGTCATACCTGATCCAGCTCCTCCTACCTGGGCAGACTTGAACCAAAACATCCAGGGGGTGGAGTCAGACCTGATACAGCTCCTCCTACCTGGGCAAACTCGAACCAAAACATCCAGGGGGTGGAGTCATACCTGATCCAGCTCCTCCTACCTGTGAAGACTCGAACCAAAACTCCAGGGGGTGGAGACAACTCAGTGTTTCAGGCTGGTTAAGTGTGTATTGTTTTATGTTGTCTAGTGGGATAGAGTTAGGTTTATAGGAGGAGTTGGATCAGGTCCAGCTCCACCCCCTGGACGGTTGGTTCAGCAGCGAGGATTATCATGACTATGCCACTTAAGGAAAATATGCATTAATGGATTTTTTAACAAATCAGAATAGCTATAATTTTGGTTGATATTTAAAAAAAATTTTTTAGATCTGACTAAAAATAATAGTTTTGTCAAAATTTCTGTGTATAAAAATACGCAATATAAATATTAAATAAGGCCACTGCATCTTCACATTTGGATGGATATGAAAATAACTTTGGAGCCATTTTCCTCAGTTTTAGTGTTAGTGTAGTGACTGAGGAAGAACTCACCTTTATCACTTTAAATATTTTTTCTACTACAGAAGCTGAAAGTCGTTCATCATCATCATTCATCCAGTCAATTCCTGACTGTTTTAAAGGCACCACATGTCTCATGGTCTTCGAAAGGCTGAATAAAAGCAGTCAACTCCAAACACGTGACCAGCACCGAGGCAACGGTACCGACCCTTACCGTACCCATGCGTGCGGAAAGTGACCCATGCCAGTGTGTTGTACCCTGCAGTGACAGTCCCGCCTTCCTCTGTGCAAACACGTGAACTCTGAAGCACCTGAAGATTCAGCCCTGTGTTTGTTTAAGGGGCTGAGAGATGCTCCTGATCGCCCACAGGGAGTTTGACAAAGGCGATGGCTGCGAGCTCCTTGCAGAACTCCTCCAGTACGATCACGCCCTTCAGCAGGGTGCTATGATCCACTCTGAGAATGGGGGAAATCAGAAATGACTTTGAGTGCACTCTCACACAGTGTTGACCAATTAAACAAAAAGGAGGCGGGGCTTAGCAAGCCTTCAGCTCCAATTCATCAATAGGATTTACCAAACTGCCATTTAATCAAGTAAATTGACACCAAGGCCTGCTGAATTCTTGATTCTGATTGGTCAGAAGGCAGATCTCTTGTTCTGATCCGTTATTTATTAAAAGTACAAAGTGCAGTAACGTTACAAAGGACAACAACAATAAATAAATGATAAATGAACTATTAATATATTAAAAAAATATGTGTTTTGACGTTGACAATCCGTTGTGGTCAAGATATCTCTAAGGAGAACCTTTAATTTGAAATTTAAATGGACAAAAAAAAGAAAAATGCGTAATGGCTGTCAAGCTACCATGGTATAAGCAGGATAAAAAAATAACGACAGCTTCACCTCATGTCTGTTCTGCATCACACCAACCTGCCACTGATAAGTTCCCTATAACTGCACACCTCATCGTGCTTATTCCTTACTTAATATGGGTAAACATTCTCTAGGACTCATTCGTCGTATGTGGATAATGCACTGAGTCTTTACTTAAGTTAATCATTTTGTAGAAAAACGAAGCGCATGGTCTTACACAGTCTCCTCCTCGAGGCCCATGAGCTGTTTCCTGACCGTGATGAGTCTCTGGGTGAAGTTTGGGATGTGCTGGATCCTCTGCATCAGCTCGCCGATCACCTACAGCAAGAAACAGGAAGCAGGTTGAGAAATGAGTAATGATTGTAAAAACCTACCTCCCTACAGATTAGCAGTGTATAGCTCTGTTATAGGGCACGGAAATGTTTCATTATTATTATTATCAAGCTGATCTGACTAAGCTCAAACACACGGACGAGTTTATGTAGTTAAATATAAGTTAAATAAAAAATTACAAAAACATTCATGCATTCATTAGCATGTTTAAAATGTATTTAATGTTGTAGCTAAACTCAAAAAATTGTGAAAAAAATGTGTGAAATGTGAATAAATTTGGATTAAACACACAGTAAGAGTCATGGACTGGTCGCTGTAGGGTTCCACTGGAGACTGTTGCTGGGATTTATTTGCTTTCCGCTGGAGTTTTCGCCGCTGGCTCGCTCATCAGGGATAAATTCGCATATTTACAATTTATTTTGGTTTAACTTAATCTGAATCGATTTATTTCTGTAAAGCTGCTTTGTGACAATGTCCATTGTTAAAAGCGCTGTACAAATAAAACTGACTTGAATTGAGTTTCAGAGAGCATAGACATGGACATGGACATGGGCAAGAAAAGAAAGAGAGAGAAGAAAAGAAAAAATGCTCACTCGGACGAGTGTAGAGAAGAGCGAGCGAGTGCCAGGGCTCAGGCTAATGTAGGGGTCCAGCAGGTACTCGTGAAGATGAGGGTGAGGAAACACGGCCAGCCGAGACAGCACCGACGTCACCTGTAGGTTCAGCTCATACGGCTGACGCACACACACACACACACACACACACACACACACAGGAAGAAATTACGAGAGTGTGGTGTGTATATGTCGAGAATGTGAAGATTATTTCATCCGGATAAACAGGATGCAGTAGGAAAATGGCTACCTGCTCCAGTATGCGTGCTATCCTGTCCAACAGTACTTTGAGGAAGTGTCCTTCGTAGAAGTCTGAACTGCTGGACTGGACTTCGATGGGTTTTGGGGTGTCCGGCCAGCCCCAGTCCGCAGACACAGCCGAACACTCTTTCAGCTGCGAAACGAGAGAGAGAGAGAGAGAGAGAGAGAGAGAGTTAACCTCACAACATACAGCTATCTCTTTTTGGTGTACTAGTTTCAACTGATATACAACTAACTAATATGTACAGTAGTAGTTTTCAATAAAATGTTGGAATGTGAGACAGTTAAGGCGCTCAAAAGCATTTAAATTTACCCATAAGTACCTGATGGACGACCAAAAAAAAAAAAAAAAAAGCGTGTGTAACGAGTGAAACGAGTTTTATTTTCGAATGTAGGCACGAGTCGAAATGAAACAGAAATGCTCTGGGTGCGAGTGAACACAAAATGAAAACAAATAAGCAAAAGTAACGCCTGACACGTTTTATTTCTCTTATACCGCAACAGTCTGCCAATGATTACGCTTACGTGATACTTTTTATCCATTTATAGTTACGTTTTATGTTGTGGAACGTCCGTGCAACAAGTTTGTTCCTTATATTATAGCAGCTATAAACAGTCGTTCCCTCAACACTCTTTTTTTCTCTCAAAGTTAATAAGACAAAAAAATGTATCTATTCGATCATGAAGACTTTCACGTGGCGGAAAACCTAAAGTTACAGGTTTACCTCTGTTACTAAGTGCTGCCACTGGAGACTCCTTCCATCAGTGCTAAATAAGCGTTTTATTTCCTCACAGAAAACGAGGAAAAACGCTAAAAACGAGTACACGCTGTTAATTAGCCATACATGTCACTTTCTAAGTTGTTGCTATAGAAACGATAACTTTGGCCTATTAGAACTAGTGTGTTAATATAAACCTATATAAGTTTTATAACTTACATAAATACATCCTTTTATGGCTGTATCAGACTGAACCACATTTTTGTGGCGTATGCCTGGACTATTAATATCCTGGTGTGTGTTTTTTTTTTTAAAGTATTCATGAAATGATGGACGACTGAAGATGGCGTACTTTGTTTAAAAGGTCTTTGTAAACACAAACGAATTAATGACACTGACCAGCGCCAGTCGATGACTTTTAGGTCATTTTTTTTCCCCCCCCGAATCTGCATTTTGTTATTCTAGAAGATCGAATCGTTAATTAGGAATGTTTTTTAAAAAGCAGTGAAAAATCACCACAGTAACACACAAGCCTACGTGATGGGTTTCTGGAAGTCTTACCACTTTTAGAGCATCGTGGACGTATGTGTCATATCCTGCTCCCTGTACATGCTGGGACGTTTTTGCCTCTTGGGGAACTAAACAGAGGAAACTGAAGGGGGAAAAAAAAAAGGACACTAATACATTAACATCAATAAAACACAAGAGAGATTATGGGCTGTATGTGCCAGAGAGAAGAGAAAGTCTAATACAAGCTTGCTCTACCTGTTAACAGTTTCAGCTATCTGTGTGTGCGCGCTGGACTTCCTCTCTTCCCTGGATAAGGACAGCAAATGCTCCGAGCCACTGAACTCGCTGTCTGTGAAGAAAGGATCTTCCTCCATCTCTCTGTAAGAGAAAGAAAGAGAGTACGAGAAGATAAACAGTGCTTTTTCTAATGACCTGACTGCTTAGTTTTTCTCCACCGCCCCTTACTCTGACTCTTCCAGGAAATCAGGATCAGCCCCTGGTCTCTCGTCACCGCCCCCTGAACCCGGCACCCTATAGGATCGACTCTCGAGGTTCCGCAGCACCAGGTTGGTCAGGATGTGTTTCTCGGGCTTCTTCAGGAGTTCCTCGAACAGCCGTAATGTAGTGACGCTAATCTAGAGTTTCACAAAAAAAGGAGCATTAGGATTCGACGGGGAACGCTACAGGAAAAATAATGCATCAGTTGATGAACGCAGAATCATTAGACTCAGACACCTCGTCTGAGATGTGGTCGCAGTGTTTGATGAGATTGTAGCGCAGCGCGTGTGCGTGCGGGGGCGTGGCGGTCGACTGCTCCCGCTGCAGGTCGCCGCCCAGCAGGAAGTGCACCAGCTCGTGCAGCAGGACGGCGGACTGTGTGTGACTGACGCAGCGTGACAGGAGAGCCGTGTGGACCAGAACGCCAACCTCTGACCTGCGCAATCACACACACACACACACCAAGAAAATATTCTTAACACTTAACATCAAATTCCTAACAGAAGCTTAACACTTTCCTATTTAGCTTTAGCTGCATAAACTGGCCAACCGACTGAATATCACTGAATGTCACAATTAGCTAACGTTTATGCATTTAGATAGAAAAGGGAGGAATGTAAATGTGGACCTGCTGACAAATCCTACGAATTTAAGGGCTCAGCTGTACAAAGTGGTAGCAAGTGTTAAGCTAATTATCCTACTAGCAAAGTGCAACAAATTTAAATTCTAAGCTAATTTAAAACTCAAATTAGCATAGGTTAAACTGCGGGCTGCTTATACACAGTAAATCTCTCATCTACGTTTATATAATAAAATGAAATGGTGTCGTAGGGTAGATTATCTACGTAGAATTAATATTCCTGTAGCCAAAAACAAAACAATAATAAATTGCTGCAGTAATAACAAAACGAATAACTTAAAAACGACATAACAGTCAATATGATATATAACAATAAAAGTCGGAGAACTTTACCGGATATACGGTGCCGTGCAAAAGTCTTAGGCACGTGCAAAGAAATGCTGTAGAGCGAAGATGCCTTTAAAAATA
>CM040982.1:26049818-26075718 GCA_022985145.1 Pangasius djambal | reverse complement strand
TCAGGTGCAGTGTGTGCAGTTTGATAAGGAAATGAGCTGGAAGTGTTACTGAGCATCTTGCAGAAGCAGCCGCAGTTCTTCTGGAGACTTCGACTGTCGACTCGCTTCTTATTTCTGCAGCGAAACGCAGCAGCCTTCATTCTGTTTTTATCTGAAAAGTGTCTCTTATCTTATGTCATCTGCTGCTTTCTTTACTGACATGCAAACATTCTTCTGTAACGTTTCATTTTGTGCCAGAAAAACTAATGTCTGGAATCTAAAAGGTTTTTGTACTGAATCAATAATGTAGAAGTCAGAAAGTTTGTACTAAAAAAAAAGGATAAGGTGCCTAAGACTTGTGCACAGTGCTGTAAATATTACCCAGGTAAGATGAATGACATGCAAGTTTTTAAAAAAAAAAAACAACATTGCACTGCGCCGCAGGTTATTTGACTCACATCTGTAGCAGCTGAGGCTGAACGATTCCGGTAAGCCACTGCTGGTGAAGAGCCGTGGCAAGTTTAACAGCAAGCACCTGAACACAAACGGAGACAGAGACAAGCGGCGTATTTAATGTACAGATGATGAATGTGTAACACCCGTAGTGTATGATTATAAAAATATGATTTGCTTATTTGCTTTATTACCTCTGGTGCATCTTTAATGAGCTGGTCGCAGTAGTCGAGCCAGCAGAAGAACCTGTCCATGTGCTCCTGCGCTGGAAACGACTGGCTTTCCTCCACGCTGACCGGGGATAACTGGGTCCTGCCAAAACAGTGCCAGCACGCTAATCAATACATTTTGTAACATGAAACAAAGTGTAGATTAGCAGAAGTTGACAGGAATTGTAATTGTGGTAGGTCCAGATGTAATTTACATATATTTTTTTCCCAGTGCTCTAAGTAAGGAATAAAACTGTCTCAGGAAAATAATCAACGGTGAGGTGGTGTGATTGGAGCGTTTTGTTCCTCTTATACCGCAGCGATTTGCCGGTTCCGATTTTCTTCAATTGAAGAATCATGCTTTTATCCGTTTATAGTTACATTTGATTTCCACAAGACAAGTGAGCTCCTGTTCTCACTTACAATATTATCAGCTAGAAACAGTCATTCCCTCACCAGCATCTGTTTTTTTTTTCTCTCTCTCTCTCGTCCTGAAGATGTCGGAAAACTTAAAAGTCACAGCTTTATCTCTGACTGTTACGAAGCGCTGACACTGGAGACTCCTTCCATAAACGTGAAATAAATGTGAAAAGTTAACCATAACAACAATTATACACGACTTTTAAATCTCTTTATGTGGCGTGTCCACTAAGACAAGTTCCTGTGTAAGCTGTTACTATAGAAACGATATTGTATCGACGAAAAACGTAAAATAGCGTAACTATTACAGCGTAAGTAACCCGATTCACAGACATTCCACAACATTAACGTAATCATAAACGGATAAAAAGTGTGTGCCATCCTTTAGTTAATAAAGCATTGTGACTGTTGCCAATAAAACACTTCGAGACATATTGATGTTATAGTAAAATAAACTTCGAGGTGCTGACGGTCACTCCACGTCGTTCATTATTTTTCTATAACGGCACAACCCCAAGCATGTTATTTCCTCATTCCTTAGATACACTGTCTAATGTAAATTAAGTACGTTCTAGTCATTTATTCGTTTAGAAATCAAGCGTAACATTCTTTGCTATTTTGCGTCTGGGTAGCACATCCAAACCCACACCTGTCCCTACCTCCACTGCTTGACGGTGTAGCTGTGTATGTCCTCAGGATGGAGTGTGGTGGGGATAGCGCCGTAGAGCTCACACACTCTCTGTGCCAGAAAGTCACACAGTGGAGTCTGCTCTGCCAGAAGCTTGGCCATGTCCTCCTGAGGAATGCTGGTCAGGAGCAGCACGCTCTCCATCACCCGCGAGGCAACGCGGCTTTTCTGACACACACACACACACACACACACACACACACACACACATACACACCACATTTCAGTATACACTGATCAACTCTTCATTTATACCATCTGAGCACCGTTCTTTACCAAGCTGGAAATGAGAACACTCAGAGGCTCACCTGGCTTTTCCCAAGCTGCACGAGGATCTGGATAAAACCCGTGTCCGGCTGGCTCGAGCTCTGCACGGAAGGAGAAGCCGACTTCTCTGGACTGGATCCTCCACTGGCTCCTTCTACACCTTCCTCTGACACAGAGCTACATCTCTGAGGCTGGCCTTCTTTACTAGTCTGTGTTATACAGGATTTATATTAATTTACTCGCTTAAAATCAGTGTCTCTCTATTTACAAATAAAAGAACCAGAGGAGCAGCAAAGAAATGACTCACCTCTAGGATGTAGTTGAGGACGTACGGGTCTTTCTTCACACGAGAACAAACGGAAAAGAGAAACAGCGACTCCTCCCTCTCTGTTTGCGAATCAGGGAGCCCACACAGACGAATCAGCTTCTGTAGTGCAACACCAACACATGAGAAAACAGATACATCTGTTGCTCAAATCTGCTGTAATAATAATAATAAACCCAGAGCTGCTAATAAGCTGCTAAAACAGTTAACAGTTTAAACAGAGTTAAAACAGGTATATTCAAGGTATTCAGAAACACAATTTATGCAACAGTCACTTTGCTAATTAAACAAATTATAATCAGAATTTAAAGACTAACATGTTTGAACTGCAAAAGTTTAGAGGTGCATCTACAGGGCATTTCCACCAGAGGAACCAGGGCTGATTTTAGTTCCTGCACCACAGTTCCAGGAACGTGTGCAGTTTTCACTCCAGAATTACTGGGATAGAGCTTACTCTGGTTAATTTCACTGACTGGCCAAACACAAGCTTCATATAATCATCCATGTGGAAGTTTTAAAACTCTGTGTTTATCTAACAGACAATTACTAAAGTGCACACAACCGACAAAGGAGATCAGCAAATATCACGAGAGTGTATTTTGTACCTGCTTCTAGTAACAAGTCACTCACGGAGTTTGTGTCACTGCTGTTTAAATAACAGCCACGGTTTCTAAAATGCAATGAAAATGTAAATCAGGAGGAACTGTGTGCTGAAGGAGGCGTGGCCTCTGTGACTGTCAGTCCCAGTGAAGGAGGCGTGGCCTCTGTTCATGTCAGTCCCAGTGAAGGAGGCGTGGCCTCTGTTCATGTCAATCCCAGTGAAGGAGGCGTGGCCTCTGTTCATGTCAATCCCAGTGAAGGAGGCGTGGCCTCTGTGTCTGTCAGTCCCAGTAAAGGAGGCGTGGCCTCTGTTCATGTCAATCCCAGTGAAGGAGGCGTGGCCTCTGTGTCTGTCAGTCCCAGTGAAGGAGACGTGGCCTCTGTTCATGTCAGTCCCAGTGAAGGAGGCGTGGCCTCTGTTCATATCAGTCCCAGTAAAGGAGGCGTGGCCTCTGTCTCTGTCAGTCCCAGTGAAGGAGGCGTGGCCTCACTGCATGTCAGTCCCAGTGAAGGAGGCGTGGCCTCACTGCATGTCAGTCCCAGTGAAGGAGGCGTGGCCTCTGTGTCTGTCAGTCCCAGTGAAGGAGGCGTGGCCTCTGTACAGTGAAGGAGTGCATGTCAGACCCTCGTATCTAACTTCTCACACTGCACAGTGTTGCATCAACACTTCTCTAACTTGCACTGTTCTGACCCGTTGGCCTTTTATATTTCATAAGCTGGCTTATTTATCTTCCATCAAATCATCTGGGAAAGAGAGCTACACACTCATAATAGTCCTTATGGTATCACTATCCTCAACACCATTAGAGAAACCTTCATTTTAATAAATCCACGTTGTAAATTCTCGTGATCATCACAGAGCACTGTTAGTGAAGATTAGCGCCAATCACGCTGGTATATGGATATCGCTCACCTGTACAGGTCGATACACGTTAATCACGTGCAGCATGGGCTTCTGGATCTGCGCCAGGAGTTTGGAGAAAAACAGCAGGACCTGCTGGCTCATTCCGGGAGGATACTGTGCAAAAAAAAAAAAAGAGATGTTCACTTTGAAGAACAAAGACAAAGACCAGGCTCGCACGGTCTGATGCATGTACACGTGTGTGTGTGTGTGTGTGTGTGTGTGTGTGTGTGTGTGTGTGTGTATACCTGCGCCTTTCCCAGCGTGCACAGTGTCTCCAGCAGTTTGTGTTGGAGCAGGTATTCCATGCAGGGCCCCGTCTCCTCCACCTCCTGCTGTCTCTCCTCGTACACCAGGATGTCCAGCATCTGCTTTAGTCTCCATGGGATGTCCGTCTGCTTCACCGGCTGCGCCTCATCTACACAACGTAAAAAAAAAAAAAAAGAAAAACAAAAGACCAGCTCGATCTGTGTGTTCTTTCAAAGGAAAGGTCAAAGGGAAAAGTGTTAATGATGATAGTCAGAGTACGTTACTGTGATTTATACCACTGTGCTCTTGAATTCTCAAATCCGATTGGCGTTTCTATGGTGACGATACACATAACGTAAGAGTAATAATAAACCTCGTTTTAAAGAAAGCTGTTCTTATCGAATAAGAACGTATAATCTGTGATATGGTGAGGTTTTCTGTGAGAAGACATTTATTTAACATTAAATTAAAAGGAGTTATTTAACATTTATGGAAGGAGTCTCCAGTGTCAGTGCGCACTGGGACAAGATTGTATTAAAATGCTCTCTTTATCCCGAGTGCTCCCGGTGTTCTCTCTCGAACCTCACCTGTAGTTTCAATGTAGTAGTTGGTTATTCCTTTCCAATGATCGACGAAAGAGTCGAGCAGATTGACTGAAGGCTCTCTCTGAAACAAGACGTGAAACCAAACACAGGTCAGACGTGTGAAAAAGTCAACCGTTCACACCCTGTACGAGGTTATTTATACTACCAGCGCTGTTGGATTCTCAATCCTGATTGGTCAGAAGGTGTTGATTAGATTTCTATACCAGCAGCTCTGACAGCAGTGCAGCTGCAAATCACAGGTTTATATTAATAACCTCGTTCTGATACGTTACTGTTTCTGTAGTAACATCTTCCACATAAGCTGTAATCTAAATGACTACTAAAACATGCTGGTAATTAAGAAAGCAAAATGTATAGCTGAAGGAGTCTCCAGTATCAGAGCTTTGGTAACATTTGGTAAGTTTTCCACAACAGGAAAGTCTTTCGGAGAGAGGGGAATGTGCTGTTCGGTTTCTCAGAAACATGACAAGCTGCGTTTTTAATCTGGAACTAACTTGTTTCGCTATCCTGGTTATGTGAAATACTACGGCTACCACCACTATTACTACTTCTGGTACTACTACTACTACTATTACTACTACCACCACTATTACTACAACTATTGCTACTTCTAGTACTACTACTACTACTATTACTACTTCTAGTACTACTACTACCACTAGTACTACTACTTCTAGTACTACTACCACCACTAGTACTACTACTAGTACTACGTCTAGTACTACTACTACCACTATTACTACTACTTCTAGTACTACTACAACCACTAGTACTACTTCTAGTACTACTACTACCACGATTACTACTATTATTACTACTTCTAGTACTACTACCACCACTAGTACTACTACTATTATTACTACTTCTAGTACTACTACCACCACTAGTACTACTACTATTATTACTACTTCTAGTACTACAACCACTATTACTACTTCTGGTACTACTACCACCACTAATACTACTATTATTACTACCGCCAATACTATTAATATTATTACTACAGCTACTATTACTACTACTACTTCTAGTACTATTAGTACCAACACTAATTACTACTACTAGTAGTACTACAGCTATTAGTACTACTATTACTACTACCACCACTACTACCACTATTATCACTACTCCCAGTATAGCTACTGCTATTAGTATTACTACTATTACCGCTACTACTACTTCTAGTACTACTATCACTGCTATCAGTACTACTATTACTACTACCACTACTAATTACTTCTATTACTACCACTAGTATTACTATGACTTCTAGTACTTCTACCACTATTACTACTTTTTCTAGCACTATTACTATTAATACTACTATTATTTCTAGTACTCCCATTGCTAATACTGCTTCTAGTACTATTACTACCACATGTAGTACTACTATTACTATTAATACTGCTACTACTACTTCTATTATTACTAGTTACTGGAACTAACTTATTTTGCAGATGTTCCAGGACACCGAATGTAACTATAAACTGATTTAAAAAAAAATTTAAAGTATGACGTGTCGTTTTTTAAATTAATACGAAACCGGAATCATTGGCAGATTGCTGTGGTGTAAGAGGAATAAAACACTGCTGCTGATGGAAAACAATCATCTTCCAGGATGGTAACAGAAGTGATGCTTCACACTGTTGATTATTTTCCTGTAACAGCGCGACATGCAGTGCGTTCCAGCCGGGTTTATGAACAGGACAGGATTACAGACATGAGCTACAAGACAAGCTAGACGTTCAGGGAGGGAAGGAGCACTTGTGGTGTTGAGGTTTTTCAGAAGAGGAGAAGTCTTTGCCCTGCAGTGTTCAGACTTGTAGCAGGAATGTCCTGAAGATCCTGAACACCTCCTCACGCTGATTAGCACAGGTTATATGAGTGAAGACAGACAAAACACACTGGGATAAATCGAGCTAATAAATAAAGCTGGCATGCATTTGCTACATTACTGATTTTAATGTCTTACATAGCTAGGTTTCCAGCTGCGTTGGCTAAAATGCCACCTTGTTAGCAAGCTAGCAATACAATAACACAACATTTAAACTCTTTTTAAAGTATTATACAACACGACAACTCAATCCTGCTCCTTTTCTATATCTCGTCGATCATTTATTTCGTTTGTTACTTCAGACTTCTGAAGCTTGTTCTTTACATACTTCTCAGCAACACGGCTAATCAGCACCAGCTAACATGCTAGCTTCCAAAAGTTACAAAAGTTGGACTATATTTTATAACTTACTGTTTCCAGGGCCTGCTGGAAAAGAGTCGTCAATTTATTAAACATATCCATCGCAGGATTTCTTTTTTGTCTGTTCGTTTACAAATGTCTCTAATCACGAAAACATGACGAGTCACTCATTCTAATTTTTATTTGAAGCTAAGCTGAGCTTAGCCAGTTTGTTTGGACACATTTCCTCCAACACGTCAGTTAGCTTTCAGCTCGTCTGTGGCCGAATCTCTAATATCGGCATCCTCACTACCGCTGTGCACTACATAGGGCACGAGCGCACTGGATTATACACCCTATGTAGTGCACTATGCGTTTAGTGTGTAGCCATTTGGGATGAATCTTATTTATCTGCCGAGTTGTCAGGAAGGGGCGCCCTCTCTCTGTGCAACCTGGCTAAAGTTACAGCAGGTAAAAGTCTAGATTAAATAAATAATTTAATAAATGTTTCATGTGGATATTAAGAGTTGTGTCAAAAGTGAAAAAAAAAGAAAATTCAAATTCAGTATAATTAATACAGGTTTAATTACAAAATAAAAAAAAGATAAATACACATAAAACATTTATCCTGGTTGTTAACTAAAATACTACTACTGCTATGAACCACTACTACTACTACTAGTATTAATATTACTACTAATATTACCACTACTACTACTAATACTATTATTGTTACTATTATTACTAATACTACTACTGTTATCCCTAATACTACCACTGCCACTACTACTACTACTAGTATTAATATTACTACTAATATTACCACTACTACTACTAATACTATTATTGTTACTATTATTACTAATACTACTACTGTTATCCCTAATACTACTACTGCCACCACCACTACTACTAGTAATATTGCTACTACTTGTGCCAATACTACTACTAGTACTACTACCACCACTACAAGTAGTGCTGCCACTACTACTACTATTACCACCACTGCTGCTACTACTACTACTACTACCTCTAGTGATATTACTACTACTACTGGTACTACTACTAATACTATCACCACTACTACAACTAATACTGTTACTTCTACCACCACGACTACTAGTACTACTATTACCATTACTACCACTGCCACTACTACTACTATTACCACTATTACAACTAATGCTACTACCAGTGGTACCACTACTGCTACTACTACCTCCACCACTTCCACTAGTATATTACTACTACTTCTGCCACTACTACTACTACTACTACTACTACTACTACCACTAGTAATATTACTACTACTTCTGCCACTACTACTACTACTATTACTACTACCACTAGTAATATTACTACTACTACTACTACTGGTACTGGTACTACTACTAATACTATTACCACTACTACAACTAGTATTGTTACTACTACTACTACCACCACGACTACTAGTACTGCTACTACTAATAATACCGCTATTACTACTAATACTACCACCACTGCTGCTACTACTACCACTAGTAATATTACTACTTCTACTGGTACTACTAGTAATACTATTACTACTACTACAACTAATATTGGTACTACTATTACCACCATGGCTACTAGTACTACTACTACTACTACTAACTCTACCACTGCCACTACTACTACTGCTAACAACAACAACAACAATAATAATAATAATACTTAACTGTTTAAAAGATGTAGCAGGGATTATATCAAAAATGCAATTTACAACAATTTTTTATTTATTTAAAAAGAAAAAAAAATGTTTTATATTCCAAAAATGTTCTTCACACCGATTCTTTCTCTGAAGCAGTGCAACATGCACGTGTTGGAGGCATATTGTTCTATCTATTATCTGATAATTTGGCATTTCAGAGTAACCTGCTTCATACAGTCTTGACGTCTCTCACTTACTAAATGCATTAATGTGCTGTTTATGTGTATTAATTTACAATTTATTTAACTTAAGCTTCTGATATCTATATCGACCTTCATACTGTATATATATATATATATATATATATATATATATATATATATATATATATATATATATATATATATTTGCCAGGAAATGGACTCGTGGGCACCCTGCATGGTGAGGAGGATGTCAAGGAAGACATTTCAGAATGGCAGAGTTTAGCTGTTTTAAACATTTTGCCCATTTGATGAAAAATAGGGACCGTAAAAAAAGAAAATCCTCCAAATCTAGTGTAAAATTTTGTGGTGAGGGGCTGTTTTGCAAATGTTGGTTCAGGGGCTCTTGTAAAAACTAATAGCATCATGGTTTCTGCTAAACACAAGGATATTTTATCTCAAAAAAAAAAAAATGGCTGCCTCTGCCAGGAGGTTAAGGCTTGGTCATATACGGAACTTCAAGACGATGAGCCCGAACTTACACCCAAACCCATGTTTACAGGACACAGATCAACGGCTTTTCGCTGACCATATCAGTTTTTAGATTTGACCCATGTTGAAAACCATGCACAAACCTGAGAATATAAACTATCTTAAAACAACTTTCTGCACGTAGATCTTCTACAAGCATCTCTAACCTTGGAGGACGGTCCAAAAACGAGGTTTAGTGCCGTTATACTGTCCAGGACAGTCGTCATGAATTGAAAAGGTGCCAGTAATTTTGAAAGCAGTATTTTGCAAGAAAAGAGTAAACCACTGTATATAGTGTATGTAAGCTCAACATTTATAACATTTATTTAAATATATTCATTTTGCATTTCATTTTCATGAAGGGTGCCAATAATTATGCAGCTGGCTGTAGGGTTGTATATAGCATGTCACTGATTTTCCATCTGTTTTTTTTTTTTTAATCACAAAAAAAAACAACACATATAATGTAATAGAAATTTCAGTACAATAATTTGTAGAGTCAGCTAATGGAGCGGCTAATGGAGCTAATTTTGCTTTACAGAATACACAGCCTGAGGCGAACGTCTCTGATTTATTTTTTCTCACATATCCTTGCTTACAAGAGCACCCATTAAACTGCAATGCTATTAAACTGTAATGCATCTGAAAAAAATGTTTTTGAAATCGGCATAACTCAATGGTGTTTGCTTAGAAAGGGACAAATCGCATTTCTTCGCATGCTCTTTTCCAGAAAATGGTATCATATAATTTGTTTTATGCACTGATACTTAAATACTTTGGGGTTGCTCATCTTACCCAGTGCAATCTTACCTCGCTCCTCCATAAATAGAATGGATCGATGTACTGTATCTCATACTCATATGAGCTATAAATATAGTTTTGTTTCCCAGTGCAACTCTGTCAGGGAGTAATGAGGAATTCAGTATAAATCCAAACAGCACATGTGAGAAGAGACTTCAGTGTTAAGTGACACTTCAGCAGACACTTTTATCCACAGTGACGTTTGAATGAAAAACAGGTCAATAGCTGTCTGAAAGAAATGACCAAATGCTCAATAAAACTATCCCAAAACCTCCAAACCATCTGCAATTCCAAAAGAGAGGCTGGCGAGGAAATGGCCGTCTATAGCTGCTGAAACATAAGTGTTAATAGGAAGTAACTTGTTTTGTGTACATCCTACAATATGAAGTGGATTAAAAAAGTATGACAGGTTGTTCTTTAATGGACAAAACATTGCAAAAACATTGTTGGCAGATAGATAGATGTAGCCAGATTGTTGGCTGTGGTATAAGAGGAATAAAACACTCAGCATTAGCAGTAATGAAAAACAGCGGGGAGTTTGCTGCAGTTGCCAATGAAAGGGCCTGGAGTTCAAACTCACGGCCTTCTAGTTTGCTAGCACAGAGAATTAGTCGCTTAAACATTATATTATTATTATTATTTCATTATTATTATTATTATTAACTTAATACAATGGATTATTTCAGTAAACTGCACTGAAAGGTATGTAGTCGGGTGATTCCATGATTGGGATATTAGATTTACAATTCTGCATGTAAAGCAACGTTAAACGATATTTTAAATGCAGGTGAAATCACAAAAAAAAAAAAAAAAACAACAACAACGATGTGCATGTTTCCTATGATAACTTTAAACATTAATAAAAACCTAAACATGATTAAAAAAACATAATAAAATACCCCACATACAGTAATGGCACGTTATCTTCAAATATAATCCACAAAATGCTTCAGAAAATTAAATTTTAATAAAAAGAATGAACTGTATCTATTTTTACAATTAGTTTTGAGTCCATTTAATATCCCATTCTTGAAACATCCTTTTCCACGAGTCGTCCATTTCAGGTTATGCACATTTTAAGTGTCCTGCTCAACCCTGTTACCTGAACACATTCATCATTATTAAATATTTGGAGTATTCCAATAATATTAGTCATGTGTTCAACAGGAAGTTGCCTCATCTGAATTTCCTGGAGATCATGGGAAGAAGAAAACTGCAAAATCAACTACAGAAACACAGCAGAGTCCGTTTCACCCCCAGGCAAAGAAACGACTGCAATGAGAAAAAAAAAAAAATGATGCGTACGATTGTGACAGCGACAGGCTGACACCGGGCATGAAACACTGAAAAATCGTCCGAGTGATTCTGAGATATTGGTGGCTGCTAAAAATAGACACAGAATGGTTTTCTGCAGTGGGTTATGTAGGGCAAAGCCTCGTCTGAACCCTCTGATAAAAGCTGAGCACCAGCACGAGCTCTGTGGAAGAAAAGGGGAATCTGTAATTCCTGATGAATCTTTAAAATCCACGAGGTTTAGTTACAACTTTTAAGAAATGCTCCAAATGCTGAAATGCGTAAAACCCATTATTTAAAAACTTCTCGATGTCTTTTTGTTTGGGTGTATCTATAGCGTTGTCATGTGACCAAACCTGATAGTCTGTTGCCTTAAAGTGCATTTAAAGATCTGAATTAATACTGTTGTTGCTATAGTAACAGATCATCCACAGGAACTTGTCTGGTGGATTTCCCATACAATCTTAGACCTATAATATAGGTTTTTTTTTTTGTTTTTTTTTTTTAAATCTTGCTATTCTTTAACAAAGAAAAATGTATGACTGTTGATAGGTTTATGGAAGGAGTCTCCAGTGTCGGAGCTTCGTAACAGTCAGTAAGTTTTCCTCCTCGTGAAAAAGTCTTTGCTCTTTGCTGTTTCTCTGTAACAGGACAAGCTGCGTTTTTATGTCTTGTTCACTTTAGTTAGAGAGAAGGACTGTTTATAGCTGCTATGCTGTAAGTGAGAACAGGAGAACTTGTTTCGTGGACGAGCTTTAAATGTAACTATAAACGGATAAAATGTAAAATGTGTCATTCTTTAATAAAAGGATTGTCAGCTTTGATGGTATAAGATGAATAAAATACTTCGGGAAGTGCTGGTTTAGGAAAATAATCAACACTGAGGTAGTAATTTGTATAGCACTTTAAAGCAGCTTTACAGAAATATATAAATCCAGGATATAAATTTTGTGAAATATATATAAAATATATTATAATATATGAATTTTTCCCTAATGAGCAAGCCAGAGGCGACGGTGGCAAGAAAAAAACTCCCTGAGATGATTGATTATGGTTATGTTTATGTTATGATTGGTTGATTATGTTTATCTACTGTATAATAATGTAGCACTGCAGCTCTTATTACAAAATGTTGAGCATATAACGCGTGTTATTACGTCATAATTATAAAGGTTTCTGGGTCGAGCAACTTTATTCATGTGAAACAGAATAAAATCCAGTCACGCTGTACTAATTTCACATGAGATTAGGTTTGTGGTTCAAGAGATTATGAGATTAATAACTACGTATGTAGAGGAAGAAAATCCCCAGATGACACAAATGAATGAATCTGGAAGACACGAATCGAGGGGATCGTTAAAGAGAAAGGAAACAATACTTCCAGTTAGGTCAAGGCAGTTCAACAAGACAAAAACTCCAGACTCCAGAACGGAACAGTGTGTCACTGTGGCTTTATTCGACCAGCATTTCTCTGTCGAACCGGCGCTTCACCACTCACTCCCGCTCTGTCCTCTGAGCTGCCCTCTGAATAATTGAAGAGATAGAAAGAAATAAAATAAAAATGCCCTTCCCATGACAGAGACATGGTGCTACTGCGACTGCTGCCGTGGTGGGTGTGTCAGAAGTCAGACGTCAGACGAGGGGCCGCCGTCTCTCCGCTGCACCATCATCTATTTTTAATTACAATGCACCACTCATGACTTGGCTGGGAATATTCTTAAAAAAAAAAAAAAAAAATTCAATTTCTTTTTTTAATACACGCACAAAAAAGAACCCAACAAAAAATTTCAAACAGGAATATAAATCGTAAACATATTATAATCGCAAACACCTTATCATTTGCTGTTTGTATATCTTTACATCCTTAAATCTTTTTTTTTTTAATTATAATTGTTGTTTATATTGTATGTGTGCCACTTTTTTAAAAAAAAAAATCATTTTTCATAATATAATTTTTTTTCTTCCTGTTCACTTATTTTGATTTTAGACTTAATTTTAGCATTAGATCACATCCACATTATATCATTTACATAATTTCTTCTCTTTCTTACAGAAGTCACGTTGACACTAAATTAAAAAATGTATATTTTTCTATACATTCTCTCATTCTCCTATCATTCTGTTATTCTTTGTTCTTTTTACTACTGTCATTGCAATTGTTACTTTTCTTATCAACATTGTTAATTCTCTCTTTCCTTCTCTCTCTCTCTCCCTCCTCACCCTATCACCACACACACACACACACACACACACACACACACACACACACACACACACACACGCATACACAAAATTAAAGCTCAGAAAGCCTTGCTGCTCACAGTGTGCTATAAATAGCCCGAGCCATTCAGCCGGAGTCTGGAGTCAACCCCTGTACACCTTCATCATATTCTTCTCTCTGAATTCCTGCACAAACACACACACACACACACACACATACACGGTATTTGTCTCTCTACCTTCCTCCCTCTCTCTCTCTCCGTCTCTCTCTCACTCACGCTCTGTCCGTTCCTCCCTCTTTTTTCTCGTCACTTTATTAAACCACTAAAGCATCCCTTGCATTGCTTCTTAGCAACAGTCTCCAGGGCTACAAAATGTCTCCCACACCCCTCATCCCCTGCGTTATCCCTTCCGCTGTTATTGCTATCTTAACTTCTTTATTACTTTCTTTCTGTTGCTTTGTTTGGCACAGGAAAGCCTTCCTCTCTCTCGCTATCTCACTCTCTCTCTTTTTGTCTCTCTCTCTCTCTCTCTGTCTCTCTGTCTCTGTCTCTCTGTGTGTCTCTCAGTTCAGTCTGATTCAATTCACTTTGATTCAATTTGCTTCATCATTCATTCATTCATCTTCAGTAAGAGCTTTATCCTGGGAACACTGGGTATAAGGCACTCATTCACACTTGGAGCAATTCAGAGTTGTCTTTCCACCTACCAGTAGGTTTTTTTTTTTTTTTTTTTTTTTTGGAGAAGGGAGAAAACCAGAGAACCTGGAATAAACCCTCAAAGACATGAGGAGAACATGCGAAGCTCCACACACACACACAGTAACCCGAACTCAGGATCGAATCAGGGACGTGACTTCATAAAACAAAAAAATGTAAAAAGATCACTATCTAATATACACACATGCTACAAGAACAGTCACAAATGCTACTCAGTACATTCCCCAAGTTTGTAAATTTAAGAATTTGACATTTTAAAACATAAAAATGTGCTTTTCGGTGGTATTTAAAGATGTGCTGTAATGCAAAGATAAACATGTAAAAAAAAATGTGCATGAAAAATTAGTCAATTGCTGTAATCACAATACTGATTAATATTCCTTGCGCATGTTATCTGAAAAAAAACGAAACAAAACAAAAAAAAACAAAAACCTGACTCTCAAGTCAGAGATTGATTCCAGTAAGGAAAATCAGAGTTCTGGTATTTAATGTTAATTTATTAACTATAATTTGTTTTTTTGATCACACAATGGCCTGATCCACTCTGTCTTCACTCATATGAACTGGAGTTTTGTTTTGTTTTTTCCATCATTCTCTTGCTTTCTGTTTTTCTCTCTTTCACCTTTACCAAGGACAAGCCTTATTAGAATCCCTTGATCAAATCCTGATCCGGTGATTCACCGAGGATGTTTTCTGTGAAAGATTAGAGCACGGCTTTTGGGATTTTACCCACTCGCTCATTATAATCTGTACTCCTGCGTCACGGATTCAGACAAATGTTCCAGCCTCGCTGCTCATAATCATGTTCTCAGAATCAGCCATTTTGTTTGCGTCGAACCCAAAGTCACACTCAGGCTCAGAACTCACAAACTATCCGTCTAAGAGTGAAAGGCACGAGCACTTATATTCTTACAATATATTGTGTTCTGCAGAAAATGTATACAGTAGCTGTGCTCCATAGACAGATGTAGCAACGTTTACACACATAAAATTCGCCTTTCACCCAAAGGTAGTCGTTTAGCCAAGACATGTTTAGCACATGAAGTTTTCTTATTAGCAAAATAAGTCTGTACTAAAACAAACTGGAAATTTTTTTTGTGCCAAATCACTTCTAATATACAATTATACTGTTACATTTTAAGCCACGCCCCCTAGCTGAGTCTGACGCTGGGGAGGTGTGACACAAAACATTGCGCTGAAGAAGAAAGATGGAGCTACTATTAATTTTTTATGACTATTTTTCATTTTTACAGATAACTGTAACGCCAAACACATCCGTCATGATCAACCATATCTTAGCAAATTGATGACGTTGTTGTCAGAATGTCACTTGAAATTCTTGACAACACACAACACAATAAATCAGTATATTGCAGCCTATTTAGTTTAAAATGCAGCATATAATCTCCTAATTTTTTTTACCAATCTTTTGTTTACATGATTACTTTTATACCCTTAAGAACTATTATGGCTCATTTGTAAACGTCCTACTTTTTAAACTCACGATGCTAAGCACAAATAAAATTGATCTTAAAAAAAAAAAAAGAAAAGAAAAAAAAAAGAAGACACGCTTTTTTGTTTCATTCACACAAGACAAAGAGGTGCCTCTATTTTGCTTTAAGTGCCTCTTAAATTATCCATTTGGTCTCCTTGGAAACTATTCATCTACTTTCATGTGCTTTTATGTGTGTATTGTTAACCAGAAAAACGGTTCATGAAAAATAAAAAGCATCTCCACTGATGCACTTAACCGTGTTGTGTCAATTTAGGAATTATCAAATTGAAATAAAAAGGTAAAATATGATTTTATTTCATTGTGCGGACCATGTTATGATTTCAGTAAACGATATTTAAAATGTTTGGTAGCTCCAAATAATCAGCGATCGTTTAGCTCCAGTGCAAATGTAAAGAAGAAGAAAAAAAGTGAAACTATTTATCTCTATATACGCATTGTGGGCTACGTACTGTATATTCATGTACACATTGTCTCCTTATATTTAAAGAGGAAGTAGGAAGCTGCTCAATCAACCAATACTGGAACAGGTGTAATAAGAGTAGCCTGTTAAAAAAAATCCCCAAAACTGTGACTTTTTGTTCCACATTGTAAGATTTTATTCTGACACTAGGCACCATTTCTCTGCTGTTATTTAATTAAACCTGTCTTTTATAAAGAATAATTCAGTTGATGCTGATAATAATGAAAGGCAGAAATAGAGAGCAGCAGTGGCTGAAGCGCATTGGCTGTAATATTATAGCCATATGCAACATTTCTTATTTCATAATTTAATTTGATAATAATTTGCCATTTATTTAATTGAATATCGATTATTCGAATTAGATACTGAGTCCATCCGTGGAACAGAACAAGACGAAACCTTGTGAAATGTAGCGTTTTTTTTTTTCATGCTGTATAAACACACACCTATGTACATTAATGCCAATGTCTCCTCACGTCCTGAATGACAGCTGGGGTATTAGTGCAAAACCTGGAGCTGTGGCCAATAGTAATGATTAAAAGCCTCTTCCGTCATCCCTTCGTGTGGCAAACCACTGGCGTAGCCGCTGTTATACCCAAACCACTTACATTTGCAGCTAGTGTGCTGGATGAAAAATCTATTTATGACCAAAATGACATTTTGGGTTTGTCTTTATAAATAACAACATCATCCAATTTGTGGATGACGCACTCATTAGTCTTAGCCGAAACTGACAACACATAAAGACTGCCTAGCATTGTGTAGTCAATAAGTCAATTTGTAGATACTGATAAAGAAAAGCGATTGGTTTAGCGAGTGCATTTTTCCTTGGACTGACCTAGCGACCTGTCATTTTTGCTGTCTAGTGTCCATGATGTTTGTGAGAGGCTAAAACCAATTCACAAACTTACAAGCTCACACACGTTCCGTGAGTTTGTTTTGGCTGAATGCTCCAATCACACACTTTGTCTTGTAGTGTGTTTGACCACGTAGTTTGTCCAGCTGCCATGTGCGCAGCGCAGCATGCAAAGCTTCATGCATGACATCTGCAGTTATTCGTTTACGCTGCACTTACGTCAAGCTGTCTGTCATCGTTTCTTTCTTTTTCTATGCATTGCTGCGTGTTTTCATATAGAACAGCTAAATGTATATCTCTGGCTACATTATTGCACCGAACGTGTCTCACTTTTTCAAAGTACCCAAAAATCATGCTAATGGTGGATAGACTTTTCACCTTAATCAAATTTGACCCAAGAACAGCCAGATGGAAGGATAGATAGATAGTTTAAAAAATTGTGGCTTTTTTGCCCAATATAGCATGCCAGTCCCATGCTACCCACCCTTACGTGTTCTACATTTTCGAAGAGTTTAGGTATTAACTATCTCAAGATTTATTCTCTGCACAGCAACCTATAAACTAGCTGACATGACATGCATGTTGCTAGTTAGCAAACTAGAGAAAATGACATAGTTAGCAAGTTACTTTAGGAAGCAGCTAACTTAAACAGTTAACTTAGCAAGCTACACTTGCCTTAGGTTAACTCACAAACTTGTAAGGATGGTGCAAAAATCCAGAAGTTGCAGTGAGAGACAGATGGCTGTAGCGTAGCTGGCAAGTTGTATATTTCATAAGAGGAGCAAAACTAAAATGTGAACATACAGTACAAAACAAGCTTGTAGTGACTCAACAATGACTGTAGCTGTAAGTTCACTTGTCTCTTTTCAGGAATTCAAGGACACAATCCACTCCCCATTTATTTACTACACCTCTTAATAAGAAGACTATCAGTCTGGCTGTCCTTTTAATTATGCAGAAACTAATCACGGCCTGTCAAAAAACACAGCGTTTTTAGAACCTGCGTGTGAGAGCAAGACAAGTACAGGCAGGATTAGCAAGACAGGGACAGGTTATATTTAGAAATGATTTATTCTGGTTGTTGTTTTTTTTTCTTTCGTGGTTCACTGGGAGGGTTTGTGCTTAGAGTGCTAGAGGCAGTGAGGTCTCCGGAGTGGCGGAAAAAAAAGTTTAATTGGCGACGGGCATTCAGCTGGGAGACTGGAAGGGGAAGGTATTCGCTTGGCTGAGGCAGCTTGCTCATTAGAGCTGAAATACAGTGCAGTGGGAGAGGACATGTCATACCTGCGTGGACTAGCACTGCCATGATCAGCATGATTATACACATGATTATACATCACCCAACGCTGCAGTCAGACATTACAGTTACACTGGAGTACAGTGTATCTACGTGGACCTGCTTGGAGAATCATAACTTGGACTAGCATATACTAAAGGCACTCCATTAAAGCAGGTTTCGTTAAAGCAGGATTCAATTAATGGAATAAATTAGAGCCTCTCCAGCAGAAGAAAAGAAGGAGTGTGATTATCATAGAGAAACTTCTGGATGGTATTTAGAGACCTGCTGCTTATTTTCTGTTAGTCATAAAAGGAGGCTACAACTCTAGGGTCCCTTCTAAGTAACTACTTTATTACTCAGTACATTTTCACTTTATTTAAGCAAGGAATAAATCAATACGGGGCATGCTAGGAAAGTGGAGTTACTGTTACCACCCAAAAGCTTTCCTATAAGCTTTCCTATAACGTCCCCAAGTGTTTTATTCCTCTTATACCACAGCAGTTTGCAAATTATTATGGTTTTTATTAATTAAAGAACGACTTATGTCTCCATTTAAAGTTGTGGAACATTCATGAAACGCGTGGGCTCTACATTACAGCAGCTATAGATACTTGTTCCCTGATCAGCCTCTCTATTTTCCTTATAAGACAAAAAGAAAATGCATTTTTCATGTCCTTGAGTAACCTCAAATGGAAAAGTAGCCGTCCTGATGACTTTCCTTTGACCGAAAACTTTCTTTTACAAGGGGTTGACACTGGAGACTCCTTCCTTACAGATAGCTTCACTGTAGCACTGAGTAATTTACATTTTTAGTCTCTTTATTATTAGGCGTAGATTGTGGAGGAGCATCTGCCATAAAGGTCCCTGTGTATGCTGTTAATATAGAAAACATATTAGAACAAGTGAATTAATATAAACCTGTGATTTGCAGCTTCATTACTGTCAGAGATTCCGTTATAGAAAATTAATCAACACTTTCTAACTAATCAGAATTTAGATAACAGAGTGCTGTGGTAAAAAGTTTAAAAAAATGTAAATTTAAAATTAAAATGACGAAATTTAAAATGTAAAATTAGAATTACGCAAGCAAAATGACAATAACACACAATGGACATGTTTACGTCTGATAGTTTCATTCTTAGCAAAAATGCCCTAAAAAAGGTTTCCATGTAAACGCTAAGCATGCAGTTCAAAACCACTTCAGAATTCCTCCTGTATGTTGTTTAACAATGTTTATGTTTAAAGGTGCGGTCAGTGATCTTCAAGTCAGAACATTTTAACTATTATTTAGCAAAAAGTCTTGTTACAGTAGGAAAACTGGACAGCCAAAGTGTCCACAAGCAGGATGATTTATCTTAAACCTAAGCTAAAGCAAAAACATAGACACAAGATAGCGCATAACTCCAAAGACGGTTAAACACGCAGAAACATTAGCAAGTGTTTGTTGTCGATGTCCAGGCCCAGTCATCAAATTTTTTTTTACCACATGCACTAAAAAAAAGCTCACTGAATTTACTTAATTCAAATGAATACATCGGTTCCATGTGTTTGAAATGAGTTTCATGAACACAATTTGTTTTCATACATCCAATATGATTCGATCACGTATTTTCAAAGCCCTGATTAAATCGAAATCCGAGCTCTCACGACACGTGACAGCATTTCTGCAAGATTTCATAATGTAATTGCTTTATGTTAATACTACATGAATTGATCACGCTCACTCTACATAATTCAATCTAATAATGAGAAACTTGTTTAATTTAAGTTTAGTATAAGCAATGAAGTCACGTTTCAATGAGAAATTTAATATTTGGATGTAAACTATGCTATATTTCTTTCTTAAATCAACCACATATTACATTTTTTTCCAGTGTATCGTTTCCATATGGCGATCCAAAACTGGAAGGGTAAAGGCATGGCAATGCCACATTTCCAGGTATCTCTTCATCTGCCCTTTCCAGCAGTGTATATTAATAATTGGTTATTATACGATTGTAATGTTAAGATTTTTTTTAAAGACACTGGACTAAAACAGCAACTTACAGTATGTCAGGACCAAACCAACCAAAGTATTCATTTGTTTTCCTCAAACACATGAAAGAGGAATTTTTTAATACATTTCATAACAGAGGCAAGAAGTAGAAGTGGACTGATAAAATATGCAACTCTGAATGGTATTTTTATTATATCCACTGATGCCAGGTTGGTCACTGGTAGTCATTTGAGCTATGACCGATTGGTAATAAGCTAAAAAGATTCCATTTAAAATGAATCAATGACGTGACCCATGTGCCGTAACCTAGCTAATACAGGGAATGACCTTCATTTAAATTAAATGAGCTTCTGCTAACATCCTGACTCGCTGGAATGGTTTGAAAATTAATCAATGCCACTGGATAATTTCTCACACTCAGTTTTGTAATAGTCTCTTTTTTTTTCCTTATAGTGATTAACTTCTGTCACACACTGAAAAGCCCAGAAATTAATGAACACCTAGAGTGGTATTTAGGCAGAGGGCAGTGTCAACACAAATAAAATTTGCCTGATGAAAATGCCAGTGTGAAAAGAAGTGGGAATGTGGAAAAAAAAAAAGAAATTGCTTCCAATAGAGGTTATTTAAGCTAGGTCGAAGTCCTTGTAGTAGGTCTTCCCGCTTGGCGGCCATCTTGGCAACGTTTATGGGAAGCTATTTTCAGTCATACAAGGCCAGGATTCTATCTACATAAATGGGGACAGTGTCATAAACCAGAAATGACAGTGTGACATCTTAACTCATGTGAAAACTGTGATGAATTTACTGGTTGCACAATCGCACTATTTGTCCATATAGTACACAGTTACAGAAGGAAATCATTTATAATTGCATTATCCGTTAGCACCCAGATGAGGATGGGTTCCCTTTTGAGTCTGGTTTCTCTCAAGGTTTCTTCTTCATGTCGTCTCAGGGAGTTTTTCCTCACCACCCTCACGTCTGGCTTGCTCATTAGGGATAAATTCACATTTTTACAATTTATTTTGGTTTAATTCTGGTTAATTTGAATCTATTTATTTCTGTAAAGCTGCTTTGTGACAATATCCATTGTTAAAAGCGCTATACAAATAAAATTGAATTGAATTGAATTGATTTAACTATGGATCTGAAATAGCAAATTATTTTAAATTCTGACAAAAAATAGATATGTAACATGGTGTTCAGCTTTCCTGTTTCTTTATTACAAATGGAGGAAAGCATTTGATGGCTATTTTCCATTTTCCTAATATATCCTATTACTCGCAGCTGTTACCTAACTAGCTATCTAAGTAGCTTATCTGTTCACTGTTTTTGTATTGGTTTTCCTGAGTGTGTTCACCTGTTCTATGTTCCTCTTTGATTTTTTTGTCCCTGGCTTCTCTTAATAAATATAATGCTAATATTACTTTTGATGCAGAACCTGTGTGCTATGCAAGCTGAGGTTTTTATGGTATGTTTTGACATGTTTGCTGCTTGTTAAGTAGATCACTAAGAAAATTACGATGCAACTCAAAACTCCCATACTGAAATTCCCCTCATGTCAAGCCGTGACAAATGTTAGCAAGTGTACTAGTAGTTTACTATCTGATATGCTAAGTTAATTTAAGTGATACTACATTATTTCTGATGTCAGGGTGTTTACAATTTATAAATATACTCATATCTTGGGAATGTTATAAAACTTTTCAGATTTCTTAAACAAGACACTGACAATGAAATGTTCTTATATATACACAAACTGAAAGTACGTTTTTTTTTTTTGTGCTCAAGCTAGTGCACACTTCATTAGCATCCTAACGCACACCCCGTAGATGGCCGTCAAGTCAAATACTGCTTGTGTTCACCATTTAATGACATTTGGGACATTCTCTAGATGGAGTCGATTCGCTAACTCACATGCGTGTGATTTTAAGATGATTAATAAACACCTAACATGTTGGAAGGAGTTCTAAACAATTTTTCGTGCGTATTTTATAAAGTGTTTGTAGGAACTTTTAGGGAAACGATCCAATGTTTATGTGGTAAATGTCTTTATAAATTAGGTCCCTGGCGTTTTTACTGTCCTTGAAGAAAATTCAGATGAACTTAACACATGAATAATTATATGATTCTGATGTGAAGTTTACACATGTGGATTTCCACACTTTATATATATATATATATATATATATATATATATATATATATATATATATATATATATACTTTTTTTTTTACGTATAGAGGACTTTTCACGTGTAGTCCCTGTGTTGTTATTTGTTTCACTGTTCATGTTAGTTTTTCACATGTAGGTCATGTGTTTTTATTTATTTATTTTTTACATGTGATATCACATTATTCACATGATGTCACGTGTTTACTTGAACGGTGTAACCTGGTGTAAACACGTGACATGTATGTCATTTATCCATCTAGAAGTTGCTAGAACATTTTAAAGGTTAATTGTTTTGTTCTGATACTTTTAATAGTTTAAAATGACGTGTTTTGAGGGACTTTGAGGAGAAAAAAGGGCTAAAATAGCTACAACACTGTACAGCGTTATCTCTCTTTCCCTCACGCACGGCTCTCTGTCTCTCTCTCTCTCTCTCTCTCTCTGTCTCTCTCTCTCTCTCCCTCACACACAGATGGAAAACAGAGAGAGAGAGAGAGAGAGAGAGAGAGAAAGGGGAGAACTCGGCGCTCCATATCACACACTCGACGAGGGAACTGTTTATCCTGCTGCACCTGAGGAGTCTTTATTTTACCCCAGAAATGCAGGTGAGCGACTCGTTATTTATTTCTTTTCTTTTCTTTGAGACTCAAATTAAATCAAATGACAACATTTAAACTCGTTTCTAATCTATTTAGATCTAGTTTTATTGATCCTAATAATGATCAGTCCCTGGTTACGGGTGACTTGTCGCTAAGTGACGTCCTTAAGCGAACCTCTGAAGTGTCGCGCGCGGGATTTTTTTTTAACGGTCGTTTTTAAAAATAAATAAAGAAATCGCGCGAGGTGCTTCAGTGTGTCCGCGCGAGGGTTGAGCGCGTGCTGCTCTCTTCCAATATGATTCCAGTTTTGTCCCGTGGTAACCAGGGGATCCTGACAGGATTCTAGACTGGAATTATCGACCGAATTTATCCTCCTTTGGTCACTATAGCAACAAATTACGGCTAGTCAAACCCTTTGAGTCTCTAACACGAATATTTTCATCATTAATACTCATTAATATACGCTAAACTATTTTTAAGAACTAGTTTATAACACTGAAATTAAGTAGACTGACTTTACAGAAAGACTCCTCTCAATGCTGGGTAGATTATTGAGAAAAACAGTCCAAATTACACTACTAAAGCTGTAAAGACCAGGCTAATATAAGCTTTTAAATGACTTATAGTACGCCATATAGGCTAATCTGATTCATTCTGGACTACTTTAGGTTTATTTATTTTATATTTCATACACTTCATATACAGTTTAGAATGATATTGTGATGTAATAAGGGATAAAAGTGTTTCCAGTCCTGTAATAATCACAACACATGTAAAGATACCTTAGAAAAACACGTTCTTCAAGGGTTCTTTAAGGGTTCTTTAAGGGTTTACTGGATAATTACGGGTTCTTAACTTCATTAAGGATTCTACGTAGGACCTATGAGTTCTTAAGAGTTCCCATAGTGGGACAAGCAAAGTATTCTTCAGCTAATTTTGTCCTGGAAATTATCCTGCATTCGGAAGTAAGAAGTAAGAGGTAAGAAGTCTGAACTCGGAATTGTGTTATTCCAAGTGAAATTATGCTTAAACAATAGCTAACTGTAGGTCTATGGTCAGTGTTATAGGTTTAACTTAAGTAAAGTCGACTCGTTGAGAAGTATGCAAAGTCATGCAGAGTGTTCTGGTAGCAGTTTGTAGACAAATACGTTGTTTTTATTGCTGATTATTTTCCTATAACTGCACATCACCAAGTGTTTTATTTCATACTATCAGGGCTAGAGTGTGTATTTGTGTCTACGCAATACAACATAGGAGATTTTGCAGTTTGACTTATATGTGTGTGTGTGTGTGTGTTGACTTTTGTGCCAATCAGCTGATGCGTTTTGGACTCGATGGGAAGAGCGAGAGAACGGTGCAGATATTTGATCTCAGCTGAGGATCAGATTCCTGGATTAAACCCCATCTTTGCTTTTTTGAGAACAGAGTGCTCTTTCACTGCACTTCTATACATTTCATTGAGGGTTGATTGAATATGAATATTTGATGTGCTGTTCCCATAAGTAAGCTTTGCTCTGTGTGATATAAAAAAAAAAAATCTTTAGTTTTTGGAGTCATAGAACATATAATGTGACGTGCAAAGCTTTGTCGGTGTGAGATATTTTTGATTCGGATCCCAGAGTGTGAGCACTGCTATGACTGCTAAAATCCACCAATAGGAAGGCGGCATAGGATTATGCAAAACTCAAGCGACAGCTACAATTACGCTAGTGGCGATCGTGAAACGTAAACATAAATGTGTTTGTTTGTCATAATGTTTGTGTTTATGTGAGCCGGTTTTCTGCATGAGCAGATTTCTGGATCACGCTGATTGCTGACGCAAGCAGAACATAGTAACTTTCTTTAATCACAGGTCTTTCGTTAGAAAACACGTTATCTTAAAGAATTCAGCAAAGAATTTATTGGTATCTTGTACGGTGTGATAAGTAATAAGCTTAAAGGACCACTGGAATCTCACAAATCAGCTTTAGTAATGATAATAAGACCTAACGGAACAGAAGCAATAATACAGCTCGACCTGGTGATGCATTTTGATTCATTCTGGAGTAGATTGAAAGATATTATTGCTCCGCAATTATGGGCAATTTGAAAGTAGAGCTCTGCGATCATTTAACTTGTACTTTTTTCTCTGAAGGTCACATTTAGTTTCTATGTTAGTAGTGGCTTTTGCTACGTAACACAGTGTACTTGTAGGTTGATTTGCCATTAGATGGTGACATTCAAGCCGCTGATCATCAAACGGCCTCACAGTCTTTGAGGCAGGGATGTAAACAAGGTCTTGGAATCAAGCATTTTCTCTGCCTGATTATGGAAACCAAATACCGTTTACGGGGCTGCCTGGACCGAACCGAGACTGCAGGACGGACATGATGAATAATTTGGGGTTGATGTAATCCACACTATTGATATGGAAAAGAGGGAGGAGACAGAGGATTGATGAAAAGACGTACATTAATTATGAATAACGGACAAACCCACATCGGCTCTTGCTTTACATGTACCAGTGTCACAATATTTTTTTCCCCTTTTTCAGTGTATCCAAATACATTTCAGAAAGTAGCTGCTCCCACAAAGGATCATAAAACCCCTGCTTTGTCTCGCTTTAGTGTCTGTAAAGTGGATCAGAAACAATTTAAGCGTTCAATATAAGAACCCTTGGGTAAAAAAGGGTCTCTCTTTTGGCCACAGTGGACTGACTCTGTATCGCTCTCTTTAATCC
>CM040982.1:26032318-26044818 GCA_022985145.1 Pangasius djambal | reverse complement strand
GTGATGTTTCACATAACTTTTCAAAGATATCAGTAACGGTTCAGTGTTGTGTATCGACCATTGGTTTCATGTTGAAACCGCTCTACGTCATCGTCAGTTGTGAATTAACGGTAGGCCTACCCCAGATTGTGAACAAAGCTGGTCACACTACTACTAATTCATATCGCATTGTATTGCATCGTAGCAGATTCAGTGGTATAGTCAAATATCGAATGGTTTACACTTGCCTGAGGTTTACACTCCTATAAGAAGCAATAGCATGAGCAATGCACCAGACAGCGTACAGTATGTTTTATTCCACTGTAGTTTGATAATTGATGGAACAGCCTTGCTCTAAAGATGACGTTATATTCAGTTTGGTCTGATATGGACAGAAACGTCACAACAGCAATCTATCCTTTTTTTTTTCGGTTAAGGTCGGAAAGACGTTACAACGTGTGCAAAACTGTCAAAGACTAGAACGTGTTTTCCTCTCCCGATCTTTTAGCCGTGGAGTGTTTACTAAGAGCAGAGTGATGGCGCACACCGCAGCGTGTGTCTGATGGTGCTTTAATGGAACAAACCCACTCTAATCTGGCGTACAGATCTCCCCGCACACACACGCCATGCTGCTGCTACACACGTCTCATTTATTATTCAGCTTCTCCTCACATTTACTCTATTAATGGTCCATAGACAAATCCCGTGTGCTGGTGTACAGAGAAAAAAAAAACAGCACACACTGTTTAATTACTTATGGACTGCAATTTAAAATACATACTCTGACCAGATATCCCTGATATCAGGTATTTTTCTGGTGTTTGCAGTAAAATATAAAAGGAATCTAAAAGAGAATATAAAACTTCTAGCACATTTTCGTGATAGAAGTGTGCATCTGTGCGGAAGATTGATATAGATGCTTTAGACATGCAGTTTGAACAATGCTAAACTGGTAGCTACAAGCTTCTTACCCGTTAGCTACAGTTAAAGAACCAACCTGCATTCACCAGGCAGTTTTAAGCATGCATGCTAATTAATTAATTCTTGGTTTGATTCATTAACTTGTTGATTGGTCCATTAATACATTGATTTGATTCGTTGATACACTGATTGATTCATTGCTTCACTGATTGACTCATTGGTTCATTGGTTCATTCATTGATTCGTTCATTGATTGATTCGTTGATTCAATTATCGCTTCATTGAGTCATAGATTGATTCACTGATTCAGTGGCTGATTAATTGATTCATTGATTGATTCATTAATTCATTAATTATTCATTAAATAGTTCAAGGATGGCTTCATTGGTTGATTCATTGAGTGATTCATTGACTAATAACTCTTTTTCCTGACGTTTCAACCTTAAGATATCGTTTTCCTTTTCCACTGTTATACCTTGTCCTTGTCTACATCTACATCTGAGCAAAGTATTATAAATGTCGCTATTTTTTTAGCATACATTCTCAAACCAAGTGACTCCATTAACCCTGGCTGAGAGTAGAGAAGAGGAATAACGCATTACATTTACATATTTGCAAAAAACTGCTGAATGCGAGATAATGAACAGGGCCTCAACCTCATCTGCATATATTCACACCATGTCAACGTTTATTGTCTTTCCGAAAAAAAAAAAGCTTTTGAGTTTGCAGATATTTATATCTTCCACATGGAGTCATTATATAATGCTCTCTCTCTCTCTCGCTTTCTCTTTCTCTCTCTCTCTCTCTCTCTCATCTCCTCACCCTGTGGAACGCACAGAAATAGTTATGCAAATTGTTTTCCCTTGCCAAGTTGGTTTTTTTATGATCTCCCTGCAAACCTTTCACTATAACCATCATTTCCCCCGTCACCCCTTTTCATCCACACATCCACTCCTTTCTCTCTCTTTCCCTATATCTTCATTCTGTTTTTTTATCTCTCGCAGTGTTCTCTCTTTCTTACACCTTCTTATTCTATGCGCTCTCTAGATATACTGTAATACTGGCAGGTTTTTAACACCGCCTGTAAGCCAATATTTTTTTTTTTTCCATTTTCGTCCAGTCGCTATTTTTGTTGTCAAAAATGACGCAGATGGAGTGTCGTTACGAGGCGGTGATGCCGATGTTGGATTTGCGAACTCACTTTTATCCAGAATTGCTGTTGCGTTGCTGCCTGCTGAGATCTTAAGATAGATTCAAGGCCAAAGAGGTGCTTATTCCTGACTTCCTGTTTTGGCGTAATATTTTCGTTCCATTTCCTACGAACTGGATGGAACTGGTTTTGTGGCTCTAAATAAACGCATCATTACATAAACGTATTATGAGTTAAATCAATGAAATGTGTAAGAGCGCTTTCACACCTATTAGTTTGTTTGCAGAATGAAATTGGTTCGTTTTTGGTTTTCACACTGCACATGATTAAATGAACCAAAAGGCAAAAAAAAAAAATAAAAAATAACGATGGCGACGGAAAACACACCTTTCGCTTGGAAATCACAAACCGGATCCGGACATGAAGAACACCTAGCGGAGTCGACGCTCAGTAATTTGTGTTGTCCATTTTTTCTCTTTTTGTTTGTTGGTCCAAATCAACAGAGCACATCACGAGACCATGTTGCTCAGGCGCTCGTGGACCTGAGTGCGATTGCAGTGTTCTCACCTGTCTAAAGAACCGCAGTGAAGCGGAGAACACGCCAGGCTTCCATTCAAACACACTAAACACTACATATAAGAAGGAACCTGAGTGAACGAATTAAATACTAGACTAAATGATTCGATGTCATTTTGTCGGTATTTGCCGATGACATTTAGCCGCGTTTGTGCTTTCAGTTTCCTGCGTTTGACCATTTTCCTGTTTTTGACCACGACTGTGGTCTTTTCGCTTTTATCCAACATTTATCCAAGCGTACTGTATCCAAATCTCTATGCTTGTTACACGAATTCATGAAAATACTGGCGTAAAAATCTATAAATTACAGAGAAAGCAGAAAACTCATTTTGTTTGGAAATGTGTTCACTTGTAGCCCCGCCCCTTTTTTACACTCCTCATCTTATTTATGAGTTTGCGTTTTGATCGCAGTTACACACATTGCTCCAATATTATTATCAATTCATCTATAATTTTCTTTCTTTCTTTTAATATATTTATTTTTATTCTCTTCTTTTAATTTCCCTCTCCGTTTCCCTCTACTTTTTCCATTTCTCTCGCTCTTTTTCTCTCTCTCTCTCATACCCTCTTTCTGTTTTTTTCTTTGTCCATCATTCTCTGTAGTTTTCTCTCTTTCTAGTTCTTTCCCCCTTAATTTTGACATTAATTGAGCTCATTATCAGTAATTTATTCCTAGTCATAGATATATTTTAGTACTTATTTCAGTTCTCTCTCTCTCTCTCTCTCTATCACACCCTGTCTCGCTTTCTATTTATACCCCTGATGGTGTGAGTGCATATTGGGGACGGAGCATTTATGCTTTTTTTCCATTCCCCTCCCTCGCTCCTGCGTTCTCCTCCATCGAGCCCTGCTAGAAGACAAACGCACATTCTGGGCTTCATGTCTCTTTCATCTCATCCCTCGCTTCCACAGAGGTGTCTCAGTCTTTTCGCTCCATCCCAGGGGTCTCTCATGCCTGCTGGAGACTTCGGATTCTCTTTAATCCCTGAGCAGTGGAGAATTAAATCGTGTGTGTGTGTGTGTGTGTGTGTGTGTGTCTTTGATCTGTTCGGACAGTTCCGCATGTCTTGCAGCTCAGCTTGACTCAGCCAGGTCAACAGGAAGGACATTGCGGGATTAGAGATGATGATTACTGCTAGACTTTCCCCTGAGTTTTGTAAAGCATGTGAGCAAACGAAGCAAATCTTTTTTTTTAAAAAGGGATAAACAGACGAAGCCAGATGAAAGACTTGCATGCAAACCTTGATTAAACTTTAATAGATACATCTTCGTCTTGCAAAGCAGCCAGAGGATCTTGTACTCTAGGGACTGAATTTTGCTGAAAAAAAAAAAAGTAGTTGACTTTTCTGACTGCTTTTAGTTTCTACTTTAAAAGGCTCGTCTCCACAGTTTTGGCAACTTTAGCAGTTTTATCAGGAACTTTCATACTTTATGCACATTTCTACTGGGGCAGTCGTGGCCTAATGGTCCGAAAGTCTGACTTGTAACCCGAAGGTGAACCCGAAGTTCGTGGGTTAGAGTCTCGGGTCTGGCAGGGATTGTAGGTGGGGGGAGTGAATGACCAGCGCTCTCCTCCACCCTCAATACCACGACTGAGGTGAGACCCTTGAGCAAGGCACCGATCCCCCAACTGCTCCCCGGGCGCCGCAGCTAAAATGGCTGCCCACTGCTCCGGGTGTGTGTTCACGGGTGTGTGTGTGTGCACTTGTAGTTAAATGCAGAGCACAAATTCCGAGTATGGGTCACCATACTTGGCCACAAGTCACTTCACTTCACTACTACAGGCCTGATTTGAGTTCCTTTTAGTTCTGGTTCCTTTAGATTTCTGGAAAAACATTCTTACCCAGCATTTTAAAAACGCGAGTTCATCAATCAATTGTGTAAGCGATGAAACACTTGTCAGAGTGCTAGTACTGGAAAATAATCAAAGACAGGGTGGTGTGATGAAGCGGAGTTACCGGTACACACCGAAGTTGATTATTTTCCAATAACAGCACTTCCTGAAGTGTTTTATTTCTCTTATACCACAACAATTGGCCGACAGTTAAAATGTTCTGATTAGACATTGTACCTTTTATCCGCTTATGGTTGCATTTCATGTAATCCACGAAACAAGTTCTCACTTACGTTATAGCAGCTATAAACAGTCGTTCCTTTTTTTGGCCTCTCTTTTTTCTCTCTCTTGAAATGAATAAGACAAAAAAAAAAAACCATCCTGTGAGGTTCTCTGATCCTGAATGCTTTCTATCCCTGTCGGAAACCTTGCAGCTTTATTTCAGACTGACGCTGGAGTCTCCTTCCAAAAATGCTAAGTAAACGTCTCCTCCAGAAAACTCAGCAATCAGCAATTACTTTTTCAGTCTGTTTATGTGGAGTCTCCACTGTACAAGTCCCTACTGTAGAAACGATAACGTATTAAAACCAGCGCAATTATATAAACAAAGTGATTTGCCTTGTAGGCGGAGCTGCTGTCAGAGCAGACCAATCAGAATCGAGAATACGACAGTGCTGTGGATCATTATCTGCACTTTGTTGGCAAGATTCGCACTGGTATGGACAATTTTGCGGAGCATTGGTTGATTTTATTGTCTAAACAAATTTCATTATTAGAAAATTTAGAACACCTATGAGTTCTTTAAAGCTTCTATGTACAACCGAGCCGTTTTTAGAACCCTTGTTTGGAGGTGAAGGAACTGTTAATTATCCCATTTTTTCTAAGAATGTACATGTAAAATAATATACTGTAAATAATATATACGTAAAGGCGATGGTTTCTGCAGTGTGGTGGAAACAGAGCAGGAATTTGATTAGACATTGTGGCTTCACTGTTCAGGAACGTTGAAGTTCAAGGATATCAGGAAACTTTCTCTCCTTTTTTGAGGTCAATTTATCACTTCCTGTCCTGCTAGAGACAATTCAGGGGAACTTGTGTTGACACAAAGCACACCAAATACACCAACGTTCCAGCAATTCCAGGAATTGTCATCATTTGGATATGGGAATTTCTTTGACTGGTCATCCACACTGGGTAGCCTGAAGTACTGCTGTGTCCCATCCTGTGGGGTCCTGCATTCATTTCTTTCCCCTTCACCTTCCATCTCTCCTGCCATTCAGGCTTGACTCTCTCTGGTTAGCATTTACAGCTCAGTTTGCTCCGGTCTTCCACTCTGAGCCGAATCGATGTCTGTGTTTATCTCCATGAGGCTCCTCTCAGGCTGCCACTGAGATCTTTTGTGAGACTTTCTTCACGCTTTTGTGTGCGCGTATAAAAAGCCTCTTTTGTCAGAGTGTTTGCTGCTCCCTCTCGTATTGATGTGTTTTATAGAGTGACTCTGAATAATTGAGAGCTCGTCTGAGAGATCCGTGAGTTGCGGCTTGCCGAGGAGGAAGGAGGTGACAGGAGGATTCCTCAGTAAAAACACCATGGACTGGGTTTTTAGAAGAGCTGCCATTTTGATTGGCACGTTTAATGAGCGCCTGAAGATTGACTCTGTAGCACAGGGATCCAAGCGTGCTGGAGAACAGGCTCGGGTTAGAAAATCAGAATAATATACCTATTTGGATATTGGACAGGATTCAAGCGGAATTTGGGAATATATCGTGACTTGTCTGCATAGATAAAACAAACAACAAAACAAAAGAAATTAGTTTAAGTTGTCTAACATATACTTTGTATAGTTTAGTTACTGAGTTACTGTTACCACTCTGAAGTCGATTATTTTCCAATTACTGCATGTCCTGAAGTGTTTTACTTCTCTTACACCACAGCAATTTCCAAATATCCAAAACAATTTTTATTAAGTAAATAACAACAAGTTTTGCTTCCTTATTCATTTCTAGTTTCATTTAAAGTTGTGGAAGGTCTGCGAAACAAGTCACTTCCTGTTCTCACTTATGTTATAGCAGCTATAAACAGTCGTTCCCTCACCAACCTCTAATTTTATTTTTTTTTTGCGGGAAACCACAAAGAGTAAACTCCTCTGTCCTGTAGGTGTTGGAAAAGATTCACCTCTGACTGTTACAAAAAGGTGCTGACACTGGAGACTCCTTCCATAAAGGTTAAATAAATATATGTCTCCATATAGAATGCTTCCCAATATCCGCACACGTTTGTGTTGAATCCGTTTATGTCGTGTCCTTTTATAGTTGTCGTTCTATAGGTGCTGCACTACTATCAGTGCTGCTGTTGTAGAAAATTAATCGACACCTTCTGGCCAATCAGAAACCAGAATTCAACAATACTAGCAGATCTAAGGGAAATTAGAGAGAAGTACCTTTACCACCATGTCTAAGTAGGCGTACTGGTTGTTATCTCACTGCATGTTGAGATAACGTTAGTGCTGATCTTCTGTCCATTCGAGGGTTAACTCTCCCACTGACCCTTAGCGTAGTGCTCAGTGATTCAGCATTGTGCTCACGCTCATTCTCTGACTCATTCTCTAAATCTGCTTCCTCTTTATTCTTCCTACAAATACGCTCCCAGCTCATTTTGCACGCTCTCATGCTGAAAACACAGCACCAAATGAGCCTTAAAGTATACAATTTACATGCAGCCTAATAATCTGCTAATAATAACATGAGTAGCTCAACTGAAAAAAAAGGGCCTTATAAATATCTTTCTGTTTAAATGAGGTGGATAATCTATTTAAACCCGTAAACTCCTGACTTCAGTAACTGCTATGAATTATTTAGTAATTACAGTAAAGCTAATAGGAAATCATTATTATTATGTATTTATGAGAGTGAGGAATGTATGTCCAGAGACACCAATGTGTCCTGATAGATTAAGGGGTTAATAATGAGTTAAATATAAAGATAATTGTTATGTAAACCTTTAAATTTAGTTACTTTTACAATCTTTTTTTCACATTTTGCACAACATAGCGACCAACCGACCAACATGGTGACTAGCCGACCAACATGGTGACTAGCCGACCAACATGGTGACTAGCCGACCAACATGGCTAACAAATGACCAAAATGGCGACCAAGTGACCAGCATGACAACCAACCAACATGGCGAACAACTGATCAAAATGGCGGCTGCAAATAAAAGTCCTTTAAGGAAACAAAATTGATTTCACACATTTAAAAAAAAAAACAGTAGATAGTTTGGATTAAAGTGAAAGTAATATTTTGAAGACTACTTGTACTCTTAATTACATTTGCATGGAAAAAATACTCATATGTTCATTAAAACCTTCAAAGCATTCATTACAATTCTCAGAGCTCATGTCGGTCAGCTACTAATTAAAACAACGTTTCTGCGCATTTGAAACTTATTTATTCACAACATTTAAGCATCCAGTCCAATCCTTAGTCTACTGATCTGTCTAGAAACCACAATATTCTTTATACCAGTGCATAGTTACTAGTCTCAGTTACTCTTTATAAATTAATTTTGCTTTATACCACAGCGCTGTTGGATTCTCGGTTAATGCGCTTGTTTCTAATACGTTTCTATGGTAACAGTTAACACACGGACGTGCATAGTCGATGATCCCAAAAAACGCATTTTAAAGATTTGCGTAAATTTTGGTTAAGTGAAATTTTCTGTGGCGAAGGAGATGTTTATTTAGCATTTATGGAAGGAGTCTCCAGCGTCAGCACTTTGTAACACTCTGAGATAAAGTAACTTGAAATTTTCCGACATTTTCAGGACAGGGGAGTTTATACTTTCTTGGTTTCTCGGTAACATGACAAGCTGCGTGTTTTTAAAAAAAATCTTATTAACTTCAGGATGTGCTGAGGTCCGGGGGGTAACAGTAACTCTGCTTCATTACATCCCCCCATTGTTGATTGTTTTCCTAGAACAGCATGCCCCAGGCTGTTTCTTTACATAATCATGAAAAATGCTATAACCTAACTCCATCTGTAACTTTCCTAAAAAAAAACATTTCTCATGCGAATAGTTACAAATTTGCACTTTCACGTCTTTTCTTTTATTTATTTACTTTAATTTTATTTGATTTTATTTGATTTAATTTGAAATATTTGAATACTTTTAAGTGTGGACATCAGCATCAGTGCCCTCATGTAATTGTAATTCATTTACACTCTTGTTGTCATGGTAACACTGACAGTAAGCGCAGCTCATTGCGCACACATGACTGTGGTTGAGATCGCATGTAATTTGAGTGTGAGCAGAGATTTCTTTAGGCTGAGTATATAAACGCTTCACCGAGAAGAGCGCACCGAGAGCGAGTCAGTGGCAGATAAACAGGATGAAGGGCCGGTTTTTCAGGATGAAGAGCCGGTTTTGGATGTCATCTGAAAAGGGTGTTATGTAACGTGTAATTATCACGCTGAGTGATTGTCGGTGACCTGACGCATCGCATCATGTCACAGGACCACGTCGGACTCTGAGGCGCCTGCGATGATGATGGTGGTGGTGGTGGTGAATTGTTTTATGCTCCGTCTCTTTCCATGTTCATGAGCTATTTTTAGATTCACACACTGCTCCCAAAAAACAAAACAAAACAAAAAAAAAGATTTCTGTAGAAGTCTGTATTCCTATTAGGCTTGTGCTGATAGTGTCTATATTACAATTCAGAAGTGAAGAACTCCCCCTCTCTCTCTCTCTCTCTCTCTCTCTCTCTCTCTCTCTATGTATACTGTCTCTCTCTCCATTTTTGTCCCTCTGTTACTATTCTCTATTCTCTCTATTACTCTGTCCACCTGTCAACCCCTCTCTTTTTCTTTCTCTTCCTCTGTCTCTCTCCCTCTCTTTTCCTATCTCTCGGTTTCTCTCTGTCTTTCTCTCTTTTATCCATATCTTTGTCTCTGTTTCTCTCTCTCCCTCTCTCTCACTGTCTATCTCTATTTATGTCTATTTTGTCTGTCTCTCTCTCTTTTCTCGGGCCTCTGTCTCTTTCTTTTCTCTTTTTTTTTCTCTTTTCTAAATATCTTTGTTTTTGTTTCTGTCTATATCTCTAACTGTATTTCTCTCTCTCTCTCTCTCTCTAACTTTATTTCTGTCTCTTCCTACCTGTGTGTGTGTCTCTCTCTCTCTCTTTCTCTCTCTGTCTTTCTCACACACACTCTGTCTCTGTCTGTCCTGCAGGAGGATGGGAAGATGGTGGACGGTGGGCTGCTGGGTGATGCTAACGGCGTGGGTTCGGGCTCTGCGAGGCAGAAGGACAGTGGGAAATGGCAGAGGCCTCGGTTCACGCGGAAGGCCCTGATGAGGTGCTGCCTGCTCCGCTGGATCATCAGCAGCGCTGGCCCTAAAGAGCAGGGTGAGCGTGTACTGTACACACACACACACACAGAGACTTATACACAAACAGGGAAATACGAGGAATTCATTAACTACATAGGGTAAAAGTCATGAGCGATATTATTTAACTAACTGTCTATTCTACATAAATATCAGTAGTCTACCATTGTACAATTTCTGATCAGCCTTACTGTTACAGTTACTGGCAAATTAAAAAAATAACCAGTTAGTTACCACACCAACTAACCAATGCTAAAGTCTAATTAAATATTTACATTTTCTCCAGACGTCTTTCACTGTATTGTAATTCAGCATTGCAGTTCGTTTCAAGGAATCAAAATGGTGGTGAACCGAATCAGTAGTGATTCAAATCAGTAGTGAATTGAAATGCATCGAATCATTGGACTGAGTGTCCCAGAATGCAGTGCAGTGAAGAAATCAGTGTTGATCAGTGCTGAATCGAATCATTTCAGTACTGAATCGAATCATATCAGTACTGAATCGATTCGTATCAGTGCTGAATCGAATCATATCAGTACTGAATTGAATCATATCAGTGCTGAATCGAATCGTATCAGTGCTGAAACATATCATATCAGTACTGAATTGGATCATATCAGTGCTGAAAGAAATCCTATCAGTGCTGACCTGAATCATATCATTGCTGAATCGGATCGTATCAGTGCTGAACTGAAGCATATCAAATCAGTAATGAACTGAAGTGTACTGAATCGTTACTTGTTTAACTTGTTTAATTTTTATAGCATATGATATAGTACATATCGAGTTATGTATTGTATCATCTGAAAGACTCATGTACGCAACATCACAAATTTTTTGTCAACAAAATTAATGTGTGTGTGTGTGTGTGTGTGTGTGTGTGTGTGTGTGTGTGAGAGAGAGAGACCTGTTATTGATCTCAGGGGCTCAGTGAGTGTAGAAAGGGAAAGTCATTAGTGATAATAAGATTTATGTAGATTGGTGGACTTTTATGTCAGAAATTCATTCTCTAATTCTTGTTAACTAAGATCAGAATGAATATCGTTTCAGTTTAGTGCTTTTACATGATGTTGCTTTTTTACTTTTGTGTAGTAGTCATAAAATCGGGCATGTAGAACAAAATGGAGGATACCAACATTCAAGGAGGCGTACAGTAAGAACTAAAAAATCGATCTAATTGTCAGTTGAGTCGTATTTGTGTGATAGATGCCGTGCAGTTAATGCGGTTAATAGTCGACGGCGTGGTCTTGTTTTAATTTAGCCTGATATATAGCGAAGATAATTTAATTTTGAAGCGATCAAAGCCAGTGTTTAATTTTGTGTACAGAACTCATTGAGCTCCTGTGTGAAGCGGCTGAGTTGGGCTGCTTCTCCCCCTGCGTAATGACGCCGTGCTGACTGATATTAGAACGCGCACAACAGATGGCACACGCCTGAAGCTCATAATGATCGCTGCACGCAACAAGCTTACACACACACACGCACGCACACACACATATTGTAATGACTTTGAATATATTTGGATGTGACAAACATTAGAACACATACAATGACAGTGAAGCACAGGGACTTCTAATTCCGGACTCTCGGCTTCATCTGCATCAGCTGTGTTTGTTCAGGTGCAAAGTAAAATAATGGCACCCCTAAAAAATGATTGCGTTTAACACCATAAATCCCATCTGTGTGTCACTACAAAGTGCGCTATTTTGGGAGTATCGAATTTGAAAACTCCTCTGAGGAATATCTAGTGCGTTCGTCAAATGCACCACAAAAGATTAGCGTCCGAGTAACGTGGAGAAATTCAAACTGACTTTCAACCTGACTCGACGCAGAAGTGGACTGTTTTCCTACATCTGCACGTCCCGAAGTTTTATTCTACTGACAGAACAGAAATTTGACGTTGATTCCAGCTTTTTATTAATTAAAAAAAAAAATGTATGTTGCTTTAGGATGCCTTTCGACATCTGACATGAAAATGAGCCTTTGGGGCAAACCTCCGCCTCCTTTCCAGTTCCGCACAGAGCATGAGTAATAAACTAGTATATAAATAAATAATCCTTTAGCAGCAGCGCAGCTTACGGAGAGTACAAGCCAGAACAGGAGCTTTTTATACACATGCCTGTTTCTGTGCTGCAATATCCTGACGCAGGTTGAAAACGCGCCGCAGGAGAAGTGAACAGGTGGTTACAGGTAGAGACACGGGCAGCGTGCTGAAGTGACCCATTTTCATTTACTTAGTAAAGAAGCAACAATATTAACAGTCCAGGAATGAATCTAATGAAAACGCTGCATTGCTATTACAGAGTTTAAGTTTGTTCTTCATGTTATTTTTACTCCCAGGATCATGGCCGTATTCCAGGACGACGCTGCCAAGATTCATCAGGGTTAAAATTGTGAAAGGATGGTTCAGAGAGCATAAAGAATCGTTTTCACACATGAATTGACTCCTCTGAGTCCTGACCTTAACCTCAGTGAAGAGTTACAGAGTGCTCACCTCTTTCATTGTCAGTACAAGATCTTGACCAAAAACCGATGCACCTCTTGATGGAAATAACATCACGACATTTATTTCCATCAAGAGGTGCATCAGTTTTTGGTCAAGATCTTGTATTGACAATGCAAGAGGTGAGCACTGTTTAAAGTCTCCTCCAGCAC
>CM040982.1:25982651-26020477 GCA_022985145.1 Pangasius djambal | reverse complement strand
CCAACCTTTTAGCTCAGTTTCTGGGACATTTCTAAGGCCAAGAGGTGCACGACCATTAGGACAATTCAAAAATTAAGTTAAAAAAAATGATTCTAAAAGATGTAAAAGTGGCTTGATTTAGTTCAGTGTAATAGCTGCGTGGTCACACGGCATGGCAACGTTTCTCTTCATTTAAAAAAAAAAAGGAAAAAATATATATTCTTTCAAGTGGCTACTTCAAACAGAAAGGCCTGGGAAGGGGAAGAGATGTGTGTGTGTGTGTGTGTGTGTGTGTGTGTTCTGTTTTAAGTTAAGGTCACGACTGGACAGGTCTTTTGATGTCTCGTTTACAGACAGGTGGACACACACACACACTCACACACATACATAATCATCATGTGGAGTTTTACTTAGATGCCATCACCAAACAGAATGTGAAGAGCCCTTTGAATAGATCCGGGCACGTGTCCCGACACACACACACACACACGCACACACACGTGAGTGTGAAGGTCTTTCTCTCTCAGGATCTTTATATTTGTTCCGCTCAGTTTGGTCGCTTCAGTTCACTCCATCAGGTGCACATGGGGAGTGTGATCGCCACGCTGTCTCTGGAGGCGCGCCGCCGTTTCTCTCGCCCCAGCTTCCTGTCCGAGTGTCGGCACGGTATGGCACGCTATCAGCGCTCAGGTAACACAGCGCTTGCCAGCTCACACACTCTTACACACTCATACAGCTGTGTGTGTTTCTACAGGTGTTAACAGCGTTGCGTTAGACTCAGAAGAGGAGGAGCAGATCAGAGTGCGCAAATGAAACACTTGTTAAATGATTTGTGATAAATCTCATGAATGTGCACTTGCACATTCCTTTATCCACTGTCACTTTACATATAGTTCATCATCAGCTTTACATATAGAACGATTTTTATATACACGATTATTATTATTTTGATTAAAATGTGTGCATTCATAAGCTACTTTGTTGTGTGTTTATAGTTAAATTTTACAATTCATATTAATATTACAATGAATATTAACAAGTCACTTTTAGATGGTCACTCTTTGCATATAGATAATAAAAAAAAAATTAAATTAAATGAAATAATATATATAAAAAAATACTGCTATTACCACTACTACTACTACTACTACTAATAATAATAATAATAATAAAAATAATAATATCAGAGAAATAATTGTGAATTCAATTTGATCCTCTAACAAATGGAAAAGTTTGGAATTGAATTTTGGAAAAGATTATTTTTTGGAACTGGAATTTTTACATATAAAGAGACTTGTTTGTATTTTTAGGTTAGGATCGAATACACAGTACGTTATACTTTAATATGTTTTTTATATTTACAATGTGTGATTTTGTGTGATAGAGTTTAATTGTGAAATTCTTCAGTTAAAAAAAAAACATTTTAAAGCTTAGTAATGTAGTTTTTAAAGGAAGAAAATACTCGAGATTTCAGTATAGAAAAAGAAAATGTGGTATTGTGGTAAAATGTATTCTTCTTCTTCTTCTTCTTCTTCTTATTATTATTATTATTAGTGATTACCTAAAATAAATGAATGAATGAGCTTTAATGACATTCAGCTGTTATTTTTCTACAGATCTACAATTTGCCTTCCGGCTTTCATCTAAAATAACCGATATAAACATCTGACTTGTTTGCAAAAGACAATTTTTTTTTTAACCCCCAAAAAAGAAAAGAAAATTAAAAATGTCTGCTGAGAATGTTGTTAAAATGCTGTCTGTAATGTTAGTTATATATCTAGATGAGGAAACACTTTGGCTGGAATTTAACAGATAACTTTTAGCTAGTTATCGCCAGTTATGTTATATGTTTGTTCCTGAACTATGTATAATATCGGATACTTTTATTTGAGTTTTTTTTTTTATAGTTCTTTAACTTTTTCTTGGGTCATTTCCCAATCAAGTTTATATTTCAGTATAGGAAAAAAGTTATGGTCCTCAAAGCAAGGCCCAGGTTGAATTCTCAGAAATTCTCAGACATCCTGGGAGATGGGCTCCGTGTGTGTCCTGCTGTGTGTCCCGCTGTGTGTCCCGCTGTGTGTCCCGCTGTGTGTCCCGCTGTCATCTATATGTTCATAAACACTCTCGTAAATGGATGTGGCTCGATTGGTCATCTGCAGTGACTGATACACTGAAGCAGGATGAGTCAGAGTCTGATACACTGTACCAGAATCAGTCTTTTCCTCATTATGGTCAGCCTAAAAGGACAAAAACTCAATATCAGAAGGAATCCAATCGTGGTGTAGGATTTATTTAACCAGAATATCGCTCACGTGTCCTCGGTGTGCTATCGGCTCGCGTGGGTCTTCACTGGGAGACGATTCGTTTGCTGAAAAGCAGAGAAAGCAAACTTTCTGTTGAGTCACACTTTTGTCATTTGTGTGTGTGTGTGTGTGTGTGTGCGTGTACACTTACATGTCACTCTGTAACAGCAGCAGTAAATAGTGATCACAATAATCACAACTAGTGCTGCGATCATGATGCCTCCACATGCCAGGATGCCATAACTTATGTACTCCTGCCATCCTGGAGAGAAAAAAAAAAAAAGAAAAAAAACGTGCGATGTCACATGACGTCAGAAGTCCCGAAAATAATATACTGTGTGAATTTAAACGTACAAATGCGTCAAAATCATAAAAAGGTAAACAGCATAAAAACGTTGGTGCTTTATTTTTTTTACTAAAGTAAAAAAACGATACATTAGTGTTCATTTTTCCATGAATTTACTTTATTGTTGAATTCATTTCTGAGACGGCCGTGTTAAATGTTCAACATTTTAGGACGAATGTGAAGGAATTACAGAAACCTCTTGGCTACGGTTAATGCAGCGGTGGAAGGGTTTCAACGGAGGTGGAGCAGCAAAAATAAATTCACGGTAGCGTAACTGTTTTCAGTCGCCGGATGCTTGCTGGTGCTTTTACTGCTCGAGGACAACATTAAGGGTTCGGTTATTTGGTTAGTGAAACTCAATTTTTTTTTTTAAAGAAATTATTTCTGATTTTCAGCTCTTTTAAAAGGGAAATGGCACTTAGAATTTCTTTTGCAGTGTCATTATCTATATTATTCTATACTCTTTAGATTAGCGTTAACAAAATGACTACAGGGTGTCCCAGAAGTACTTTGCTATACTTACTTAGTGCCATTCCATCCATTTTCTGTACCGCTTATCCTATACAGGGAGCCTGGAGCCTATCCCAGGGGACACCCTGGACGGGGTGCCAATCCATCACAGGGTGCAGTCACACACAGTCACACACCACGAGCAATTTAGAGATGCCGATCCACCTGCAACGCATGTCTTGGGGCTGGGGGAGGAAACCCCTGAAGCAGACATGCTAACCACTAAGCCACCATGCTCGTCTTACCGTACAATAGCTCCTTCCTATTATATAAGTATATTTTTTTCAGAGAGAAGAAGGTATTGAAATTTCTGTTTTATTTTCACCTGTGTGTGGAGACTTTTGGGACATCCTGTATTTCAGATGTATTTATCACTGTAAAATCAGAGCAGCCCAATGATGTCAGGGAACAGCTAAAATAAAATAAAAAAAAACTATGTAAATATTGTGCTTTAACCCTTGTGTGGTCTTAACGTTATGTCTACTCCGAGCCGTGTTTCTTTCCGCTGTGTATGGAGACTTTGAGACATCCTGTATTTCAAATGTATTTCGAAAGTAAAATCGAAGAAATCCAATGTCGTCAGGCATACTAAGCAGCTAAAAAAAAAAAAAAAAAAGCTACATAAAAGTTTTGCTATAAAAATGTAAAGATATTTACACAGCCATTATTTCACCGACTAGCGAATTGTAATATTGTTTTTATATTATAACTATAACAACAATAACAATAATGCAGGTCATTTACTTCTGTCAATATGTTACCTGTAGCCTAGAACAGATGACTAAATACATTATCTAATTAAAACAGATGCAAATTAATAACTAATTAAATATCATACAACAATATTTATTAATGTCAACGAAGAGTGGATACTTAATTTCTTGCTACTTCATTTTGTTTCGTTATCAGTATGAATTAGTCTTGCGGAATTTAGACGTTTATTTATACACGTTTTAAGTGTCGTTTCCATATTCAGTACATTGTAAGTACTATTCGGTAGTTGGTACATTATTATTGGTACATTAGTTACACTGTTTCTTACGCTGTAGTAAGGGATAAGGGCTGAGTAAATTAAAGAATGACCTTTTTTTAAATAATAATAATAATAATAATAATAATAATGATAATGATAATGATAATAATAATAATAAAGCAGAAATGTATAGAGTGACTTGCCAGGATAAAGCTTGGAGACTCCCATGATTTGTTCTGAAAAGCCTGAGGTTCTCTGGTTGGTAGGGTACGATGATGATGATGATGAGGATGATGAGGATGAGGATGATGGTGATGATGATGATGATGTTAGGTTGAAAGGCACAGCATAAGAAGTGCTCTGAGGAAACACCAACAAGAGAACAAATAGAAAACGATCACTAATACAGACCGAAACAGTGTTTCAGAAAGAAATGTCGTATTTCCCGGTGTTCTTTCGTTCCTGACTGTATATCTCAGACTGAAGTGCTGAATTAGCGATTAAAATGAACCATTTGATTATACACGGCTTACTTACTCGTATGATGTGCGAAGCTGTTCGCTGTTGTTTGCTACTTTTACTGCTCTGAAACCTCAACGCTGATCGTGTGAGAAGGGTGTCGCGGTGTCTTTCTTTGGCATTATGTGTATTTAGGTCCGCGGTTATCTGCCCAAAAACACACCACAAGCAGCACAAAAAAAAAAAAAACCCTGCACTGCGAGCAAGTTTAGTTTTGTTTCATGAGAAGAACGTAACATGCTTTTCACGATCCATTATTTGCTATTTAGTTAGCAATAAACTACTAAGTCATAAATCTATATTAATATGTGACGGTTTTACTTTTAAAAAAAGTTTTTAAATGAATCTCCATCAAACACAGCTGTATTGTGATTACGGGCTTTCTAGCTGCGTGAGACAACGTCACCAAGTAAGCTTTAGTGCTGCTCGATGGCAGTGCTGTTATTATCTTAGTGTGCAGTGTGTGTGTGGATCTGTTGTACATCGAAAGTCTCAAAATGGCGTCACTTGATCGCACAAGTCCAGATTTAACACTTCACAAACCAGCTGTGTTCTTGGGAACATTTTATCTGTCTATCTATCTATCTATCTATCTATCTATCTATCTATCTATCTATCTATCTATTATCTATTAATTCATTTATAATTGACTTGTTTTGTTTTTATTTCCAGTTTGGCACATCTGGTCTTCTAATTTTATTTTCTACAGTTATCAAACTTATTGTAATATAATAACACTTTTAATAAAAATGGGTTCAGTGGGTGGAAAGTTCAGAAATTAAAACAAAACTCAAAAAAATAAAAAATACTGACTGGGTCTGTGAAAACGTTGTTCATTACAGATGACACTATCAGCAATAACTTAAGTAGTCGAATCTTGGATTTAAGAAAGTAGAATCTTGGAAGTATTTAACATGAATATTGTGTTAGATGAAACCCATCCATCGTCTGCTCACGTGCTACAATGGAAGAGATAAGACTCAAGGAAAATCGGACTTATTGTACAAATAAATTAATATCACAAATCCAGCTTTTAAATCATGTGAATTCCAGATTTTCAGCGTGGCCTCAGACTTTTGGACACCACCGAATGTCCCTAGTATTTAAACATTTATGCTAGATCAATATTAGATGCAGAGAGATAAGAGAACATAAGTGGGTGGATATCCGCTAGAGGGTGCTGTCTGATTTGTGAGGAAGGTGTGTGAACGTAGAGCAGGAGATTCTCGCTGGTGTGCTAAGAAAGTGATGGTGGCTCAGTGGGTAAAGTTCAGTGCTGTGCTTTTGACTGGAAGATGGTAAGTTCAAATCCCAGAACTGCCACTGTGTAAGAACCTCAGTGTTCATTGGAAATGGAAGTTTATGTTATTTACACACTGTTGTCTATTTATAAAGATGGACGAAAGAGCTGAAACAGTCATGGCTCCATCTTGAATTCTTCCTCAGCATATAGTGTGGAGTCACTGAACACCAGGATCACACTCAGGTAGGCGGCTTGGCCTAATGTTTAGTGGGATGCTGTGCATCACTCACTCACACACTACAGACAATTTGGAAATGCCAGACAGCCTACAACACACGTCTTTGGACTGGGGACAGGGAGCAGGTGCAAACAGCACAGGGAGAAGGTGCAAACTCCACACACACAGGGCAGAGGCAGCAATCAAACCCCCAACCCTGGAGATGCGAGGCAGCAGAGCTAACCACTGAGCCACCATGACCCCCTCCATTACAGCCCTTTTTTTGTGAATCTTACCTAATGCACCTTTAATATTCCAAGCAGGTATTCATTTTCTTTCCGTAATCATTATTATAAAAGTCAGACACACGTGGGTGTGTGCGAACACACACCTACACACGTACACATTATGGTGCTTGTTTGTTCCCTGTTGGTGTCCTAAATCTGGCCCAGACAGCTGGACTGGCTCATTAGAAAGCTGATAGACATTAGGGAGACTGATGGAGGAGCTGCTTTCTCATCAACTGACTCAGCAAATCCTCCAGAGTTTCCAGGCAAGAGATCAGGCCAAGTTTCCCAAACCTGTCAGAGTCCCATAATGCATTAGAGCTTCTCTCTCTCTCTCTCTCTCTCTCTCTCTCTCTTTTTGTGTTTGTGTGTGTGTGTAAATATATTTGTTCATTTATATAGTTATGATATAGTGTGAAAATCTGAGATAAAAGTGCAAAAGTCTGAGATATAAGTGCAGAAGTCTGAGACAGAAGTTCAGAAGTCTGAGATAGAAGTACAAAAGTCTGAGATAGAAGTGCAGAAGTCTGAAACAGAAGTTCAGAAGTCTGAGACAGAAGTACAAAAGTCTGAGACAGAAGTGCAGAAGTCTGAGACAGAAGTGCAGAAGTCTGAGATAGAAGTACAAAAGTCTGAGATAGAAGTGCAAAAGTCTGAGACAGAAGTGCAGAAGTCTGAGATAGAAGTACAAAAGTCTGAGATATAAGTACAAAAGTCTGAGACAGAAGTGCAGAAGTCTGAGACAGAAATATCAGTCTGAGAAATGCAAAGGTCTAAGACAGATATGCAGAAGTTTGAGATGGAATTGCAAAAGTATGAGACAGAAATGTAAAATTCTGAGACAGAAGTAAGAGTCTGAGAAAAAGTGCAAAAGTTCAGATAGAATTGCAAAAGTATGAGACAGAAATGTAAAATTCTGAGACAGAAGTAAGAGTCTGAGAAAAAGTGCAAAAGTTTAGATAGAATTGCAAAAGTATGAGACAGAAATGTAAAATTCTGAGACAGAAGTGCAGAGTCAGAAAGCAACTCAAATTTTGGAGTGTTTTTGTATGCTAAGATGTAGCGTGATGTTTTTATGTTGCGTCCAGGGGGAAAAAAAGAATTTCTCCTCTTATGTATTAAAAACAATAATGATACTTTACTTTATCACACCCGAACCAGAAGAACTCTGGGTCAACTTTTTAACTTTCTACATTTTACATTACCGTCCTCGAGCCCTATCGATTAGCAGATGACCCGGGCTGCACTCATGTAATATCTTTACAGCTCCTTCTCTCCTTATTTTGATATAATTACGAGCAGAGCTTTATGAGGCAGATGGAGATGATATACAGGGGATAAAGTGGTGTGTCAGCAGGCGCTTGTCTCTTTAGCCACGTTTAAGAGCTGCTGATGGCCTAATGGCTTTACTGGAACCCGCTCCCACCACTCAGCCCTGTTTCCTGCTCGCTGCCAACTTTTCTGCCGACAACAGTCATAAATGTAGAATTCTTTAAGGAACACTCCATGACAGTGGCAAGATTGTAATTGTTAGCATTAGAGCAGCTGCTGTGCTGACATCATTCTGGTGGTCTATCAGGTCAGGTTTATCGGAGTGAGAGGCTTCCATTTAATGAGGGGGGACCCTGATGGGGAAGCTCAATATTGAGGAAATCGATAGACCGTCTGAGGGCTATCACTGAGGCAGCTTGAGAGAGAGATATAGAGAGAGACAGAGAGAGAGAGAGTAAGAGAGAGGGCGATACAGGGAGAGACAGCTTTTGATTTCACCTTCACTTAAAGCTGCCATTATGGCTGTATTGATCTTTTTATCTAACTGAACTATTATAGCACTCACGGCCTCCTCCCTCCCTCCCTCCCTCCCTCCCTCCCTCTCTCTCTCTCTCTCTCTCTCTCTCACTCTCACTGTCTTATTCTTCATCATCCTTCTCATAATTTCGTCACCTTATCTCTTATCATTATTGTTAGACTTTCAGATGATATTTCACCACACGTTTATGCTTGCTAGGAAAGTCCCATTATATGGGATAAATCAATTGTTTTTGGTGGAATCTATGTTTCAGACACTCTTTGCTCCATGACATGACAGAAGCACTTCTTCTTCTTCTTCTTCTTCTTCTTCTTCTTTCGACTTTTCCCTTCAGGGGTCGCCACAGCGAATCATCACTCTCCACCTATCCCTATCTTCTGCATCCTACATGACAGAAGCACAAAAGTCTGAAACAGAAGTGCAAATGTCTCAAACACACACACACACACACACACACACACACACACACACACACACACACATATATATATATAGTCAGGTCCAGAAGTATTTGGACAATGACAGAGTTTTTGTGGTTTTGCCTTTATACACCAAAAACAATCAAGATGTGATGGAAGTGTAGACTTTCAGCTTTATTTTAAGAGGTTCCACAAAAATATGGCATTTACCATTTAGGAATTACAGCCATTTTCAGCAAAGTACCTCCATTTTCAGGGGCTTAAAGGTATTTGGACGAAGTGACATAATTGTAAATATAACCATAATTTTAATACTTGGATGAAAATCGTTTGCAGTCAATGACTGCCTGAAGTCTGGAGCCCATGTTCTCAAAACTCTGAGTTTCCTCCCTGGAGATGCTTTGCCAGGCCTTCACTGCCGCCACCTTCAGTTGCTGCTTGTTTGTGAGTCTTTCTGCCTTCAGTCTTGTCTTCAGTAAGTGAGAAGCAGCTCTATTGGGTTGAGATCAGGTGACTGACTTGGCCATTAAAGAATATTCCATTTCTTTGTCTTGAGTTGCTTTCACAGTATGTTTAGGGTCATTATCAGTTTTGTAGCATTTGGCTGAATGTGAGCAGAGAGTATAGCCCTATACACCCCAGAATTCATCTTGCTACTTCTGTCAGCAGTCACATCATCAATAAACACCAGTGAGCCGTTCCATTGGCAGCCATACATGCCCATGCCATAACACTGCCTCCACCATGTTTGACACATGATGTGGTATACTTTGGATCATGAGCTGTTCCTTTCTTTCACCATGCTTTTCTCTTCCCATCATTCTGGTACAAGTTAATCTTGGTTTCATCAGTCCAAAGAATCTTATTCCAGAAAATGGGAGGCTTTTTTTAGATGTTTTCTGGCAAAGTCTAATCTGGCTTTCCTGTTCTTGAATGTTACCAGTGGTTTGCACCTTGTTGTAAACCCTCTGTATTTACATTCATGAAGGCGTCTCTTGATTGTAGATTTTGACAATGACACGCCTACCTTCTCCAGAGTATTCTTGACGTCTGTTGATGTTGTGAAGGGGTTTTTCTTCACCAAGGAAAGGATTCTGTGATCATTCACTTTAGTTGTCTTCCGTGGTCTTCCAGGCCTTTCGATGTTGTTGAGCTCATCAGTGCTTTCTTTCTTTTTTAAGAATTTACCCAACTGTTGATTTGGCCACATTTAAGGTTTTTGCTATCTCTCTTACAGAGGTATGTTGGTTTTTTCAGCCTAATGATGGCCTCCTTCACTTGCATTGAGATCTCCTTGGACTTCATATTGGTAGCTCCAGTCGAACAGCTGCCAAATGCCAACTCAATACCTGATATCATCTCCAGACCTTTTATCTGCTTCATTTGTCTTGAAGTAACGAGGGAATGGACCGCACCTGGTCAATTAACTTCTTGTCAGTCAATTGCCCAAATACCTTTGAGCCCCTGAAAATTGCTGTAATTCCTCAATGGTAAATACCATATTTTTGTGGAACCTCTTAAAAATAAACTGAATGTCTACACTTTGATCACATCTTGATTGTTTTATTTAAAATCCATTGTGGTGGAGTATAAAGGCAAAATTACAAAAACTCCGTCATTGTCCAAATACTTCGGGACCTAACTGTATATATATATATATATATATATATATATATATATATATATATATATATATATATATATATATATATATATATATATATATATATATATATATATATATATATATATATATATATATATATATATATATATCCAGAAGTGCACATCAAAAAGAAACAGGTATGGACCAACAAGAAACATGAAAACAAGGCTCAGACTTTTGGTAATGAATGCATGGTAAGACTTCACAATGGGACAAAGAAACAGCAGAGTATACATACACAAACTACTTAAGGGATAAATACAGAAAAGCTGCACACATTGAGTAACAGACCAATGACAGGACAGGGGTGGAGACAGGACTAGAACCAAAACAAAAGCCCTATCTGGACAGGATTAAATTTAAATGGGGTCCAGAGGTAATTTCCTATTTTACCAGAGCACCTCTGTGACTTTATTAATGTCTGGATTGGCCTTGTTGGTGTTCTACTCCGTCCTCCTCTAAGAAATGTCTGTGATTTTCTATGCACTTGTCCTTTCACGTTGGAAAAAAAGATGTTCAACTGCTGCTACTTGATTATTTGGTCTCATAGTGTGCGTATCAGTGACCCTCATTGAACACTTCCCGAGTTGCCAAAACAAAAATAGATGCTTCTCATATACTTTGTTATTATTGTTTTATTGTATTTTCAAATTGTTGCTGAGAACTTTGCTTGGAGTTTGATCATATGACCACGTGATGCAAACCTCTGGGTTCATAGAAAACACAGCCCGCTAGATGCTCGCTCCTCCTGTGGTCATTTTATTGCTGTCCTGATGTGAGATTTTTGTCACAAATTTATTACAGACGCCCCCCCCCACAATTAAATAATCCATTGCAAATATGGCTAAAGGCATGTGGAAAAACATAAACAAAACCACATAGAGTACAAAGAATAAGCACAATCAGCGCTTACAGTGCTGGGAAATGCGTTGTATGCTGAGGAGGGGGATTCGTGACAGCTCTTTTCTGTTCACAGTCATACTGTTTTTAACCAGTCGCCTTAAATGTTTGTTTATAGGATAAATAGTCATCTTTTTCATTAATATTTTGTTCACAAAGGTACTCCTGATTATTTCTTGGTAATTGTACTCAGCGTCATCCCAGATGAATGACGTGTTGGTCTTCCTGGAATCAGTGCTTATACAGATTAATTCCTGGTAAAGTAGTTTCACTAATTACTCATATGTGCATGTTTGAAAGGGGTTGTTATCTCCGCATTTAGGATTTTTAGCATCACTTTCTTCCCTCCTCAGTTCAGACCAGCAGAAACAGCTGCTGTTTTTAGCGGGATTACTCACTGTCTCAAGTTTTCCCACAGAGGCCTGATCCTGCATCATGTTATTTGAGTCGCTATGATGAAAGACATGAGAGAGAAGCAAAGGGGGGAGAGGGGGACAATCCAGACGAGGAGGTGGACGGATCAAGGCTGGGGGAGAACCAGACGGAAGGGGAGGGTGTCCCTGGAACCTGATCCCCTCACTCAGGCGCAATTTGGGAATGTGACTTTTATCCATGTCCCCAAACAGAGTGAAAGAGAGAGAGAGAGAAAGAGAGAGAGAGGTTGTGGTAAGGCCCCAAGGGTTGAGACTGAATCAGCGAGCCTGTCTGATGATGTGTTAAGGGGGTTGAGAGACAAAAAAAGCAAGGGATGGACAGAAGAAAGGGTGGAATGGGCAGACGAAAGAGAAGAAGAGGGAAAGCAGTAGAACAGAGGATGGACAGAGAGGTGAGGCAAAACAGCAACAGGACCAAGAGGTCGACACTGAAGATTTTCCAAAGGAGGCGGGGGAGAAAGAGCATGAAGTACAGGACTGGTTGAAAGGAGAGACAGAAGCCCCGTAACTGCTGACAGGGTAGAAAAGCAAGAGAAGAGGAGTGCGGCTAACCTGATGGGAGAGCCCAAAGGAGGAGGAGGAGAAGTCAAGCTACGTTCATCCCTCCTTTATCTCTCCTTCATCCCTCACTTTAAAGTTGTGCAGCAGCCCTCACAGGAAGGAGGCGTTTATCACGTTTATCCCGCGCCAGCTCTCGAACAAACACCAAAGCGGAAGCAACACTGTGGGGAAAAATAATCCGGATATTACCAACAAGTTCTGTGGATCTACGCCTGGACACAGACGTCTTTACCTCAGAGTTGATGTGAAGATCTTCTTGTTTGTCTTGAAAATGCTTGGTTCTGCGATTCTGAGTTTTGGCTGATCTTTATGAGTTGAAAAATAAATGGACAAGTAGGAGGCTGATGAAGGACTCAATTCGTTATCTGCAGCAATTTAGCTAAGACTGATCAACAGACGCTCTGCAATATGGGAAGTTTGTGAATGCTTGGAGTGTGATATAGGACAGAGTGTGCTGTGGTTACATGATTTATGATTTATATCTGGATTAACAGGCCACCAGGTGATCAAGTTGATACTCTAGCAGTGTTCCTTCAGTTACCATATTACAACATTTAAAATGGACATGTTTAAAAATGATCAATATTTTGAGTCTGTGAGCTGACCGATCTTGCTTAATTCAGGTCCTTATCTGTTCTTTTCTCTAGCTGTTTCACCCTTCTTGCGAAAGCTCTTATCTGAAGCTACGTGTTTTGGAGACCAGTGCAGAGGGATCGCGCATCTGTCAGCGGCACAGTTTAAAAAGACTCTCATCTGTTGTTGACACTTGCAAATAACATTCACGGCGCATGATGGCTTTTACACGTCTGGACTGTGTAAAAGCACAGCAATCCATGCCTTTATTTATGCACGCCTGCTCTCGGGAGGAATGACCTAACATGGAAACGCTGACTTCTCCGCTCATCACCAAAATAAATGAGGCCGGAGAGGACGTGTCGTTTTTTTTTTTTTTTCTTTTCTCATGCGCAGGTCTGCTCGGCTGACATTTTCTCATTAATATCTCTCACTTCCTCTGTTTTTGTCCTGTTCGTCCAAATGAATCTCCTTTTAAACTGAAGCAATCTGAGTGCTTCATTGCCAAGTATCATGGCCCTTGCTGGTGCACACTAGCTCCATTCCTTCCCTTTCAGCCAAAGCCTTCCTCTCGCAAAGAGGGCCCCTAAAATTCTCTCAGTCATGAGTATCCAGGGTATGGAACTGTTTGCCATAGCAGTGGTCATTATTCTCTTCGTGGCCGTCCTTAAGCAGTTTGGCATCCTGGAGCCCATGTCTCTGGAAGGTAAGGAGCACAGCTGGAGCTGTACATCACACTCAAAGGCAGGCGTTGACTTGATCAAGTGCTGGTGTGTGTGTTTATGACAGCTAGGCACTCAGATAATTTCACATTACACTTCGCAGGTGTGACAGAGGAATCTGTAGTGGCTCAGATGGCAAATAAGGGATGAAATAGAGGCTGCGGTTCACTCTGACAAATGAGGTTGTCCTGAATGTTAATAATATGTGGGAATATTGCTCTTTAGTTGTTAATGTTATAAATGATAATAATAGGTTGGCATTTGATATATTTTGTAGTCTTTATTTTAATTGTTTGGACTTAATAGTTATATTTACAACTCCTCAAGGCTTATTTGAGTTGTGGTCAGAATTCAGAGACGAGCCTTCTGGGGGGTGGCCCTTTCCTCACCATTGCGCTTTACACGACCAGTCAGATTCCCATTGCGTCTCGATTCTTCGATTATGTTCTAGCGAGGGTGTCCCTTGGGTACGGCAAGGTACAGCAGCTGCCACACCTTACCAGTGGCAACAAAGTCAAATAATTTGTTATAAGGTGCCACATTTCACGGTCAGTGAAGTGTATCATAGTATCATTCACCCATGGTGCATTGAAAAGAAAAAATGAGTTAAAAATGTTATTGCACAATCTTTAGAAAGCTAAAGGACGCTTCATTTGCCAGTCTTTGAATCTTTGGATGGTTAATGGTTCTAGCATTCTAAAACATTTCTGCTCTGAAGCTTTTGTGAATGGGAAACCCTCCATTGTAGAGTTCTACGTAGAAACTTTAAAGGTTCCTCCCAGGGATACAGAGATATAATCGGATTTTTTTTCTCTCCTAAGATTGTAGCCTGCTCGACAATTCTACAACAACAGCTAGGCATTTTGACTTTCGTGTGATACGAGCTTAGATCATGAATGCAGCCACAGCAACTCGCTTGCATGCAGAGACAGGATGTTAACACATTTTAAATAGCTTTTTATGACTGCTGCTTGGTCAGAATTGAAAGTTTGGGGGACTTAAATTTGTCAACTGATGTCAGCGTTGCTGTTCGTCTTTGCAACAGCTTCGGTTCTGGTGAAGAGACGCTGCTTCTACACGCGTAGAAAAAAGGGTTCTTCAAGGGTTCTTGGACAAATAGCTGTAAAGGTTTCTGCTTCGAACCTTTTCTGATAGAGAAACACGCTGTTCTAGGGTTCTACAGAGAACCCCCAAGGGTTTCCCCAATGGGACAGCCAAAGAACCCTTAAGGCTTCTAAATGATGCATCATTGTATCCATCAAAACAGGAATAAGCTTGTAATGTAATGACTGCCCATTATGAGATACTGAAGGAAAAGAAGAAATTGAAATGGTGTAAACGAGAGGAAGTTTGTGGATGGTACATTAGAGATTGGACTGCTATGATATTTTATTTGCATGTAAGGGAACTCTTAGAGTTTAGTTGAAAAGATTGCATCTGATAATGTTTCTGGGGGGAAAAAGGAAAAGCTGGAAGTGAAAATGAAAGAAAGAAAAAAAACAGTGGTTAAAAAAAGAAACATGGGTATATCCTGCATCAAGACAACAGCAAAAAAATCAGTAGAAAAATAATAAACGCAATAATAATGATAAGAAGAAGAAAGAATTCAATTTGCCATCCTGGATTATATAATTTGACATTAGAGATGAAGGAACCTAACCTAAGGAAACCTAACACGCTAAATTGTATTTGTTCTAAGGGTAGGGGTTGGGCGATATGTTCAAAAAAAAAATCAAAAATCATATCACAATTCTCAAAGGCATTTCTAAGATACGTGATATGTCTCACAATATATACTACAGCTTTGCTCACAAGCTGCCAGTCGCATTAAAAAAGGGAAGAACTAATGATTTTTTAAATACACAATTTTAACATCACATCAGCTGCTTCCATTCAGGATGTAATCATTTTAAAAAATAATAATAATAATTTACATTTTAATAAAAAAAGATGATCAAAATCATGATATCTGATTGCCCAGCGCTATCTAAGGGTGCACAAACTTTTGCACTCACCTGTCAGGGCTATATTATTATTATTATTATTTTATTTATTTGTAATTTTTTTTTTTTTACTTTCACACAATGCACAGATCATTCAGGAGGTTGTGGATATACACTGTTCTGCACTTGACTGCTGTTCCGTCTGAGTGTGTCTATACCTGACCCATGAGGAATATGGGGTGAAAGGTCATCTGTGTTTGTTTGTTTGTCTGCGTGTCTTGCGTTCAGAACACCCAGCCTTGCTAATGTTATACGCTATTCATAGCACTGCGGTGTAGCATGAACGTGCCAGTGTTATTAGAGTTATTAGGGGTTTATTATATGCTTTCATTTTTAATATCATAGTGCATTTAGTCTATAAAGTATCCGTGAGAGTCTCTGAGCCAAATATTATTAGCGAGCTTGAACACCCAAGCGTCTCCGCCCACCTTCCTCCGAGATATTTCGGTTGCTTTTCACGTAGCGTTTCGCCTCTCCCTTTCTCAAGCCCCAAAACAAGTCTAGCATTACTCTTCATCCATTATGCATGTAGTATTGAGTGAGCTTATTTTACTGCCACCTAAATATGGGGTTTCAGAAGGACACTGTCCGTTCCTCAAAATACCCACAACCACACACACACACACACACACGCGCGCGCACACACATGCACGCCATCCCATCCTTAACCACACCCATAAAAACATTTCACACTCCCCTAAAGCCTTTATATTTCCGATAGTCCAGTCCCTTAGTGGGTATCCACAGCCTGTAATCATCCCAAAAACTATCGATCCATCTGCAGTGTGTTGCTCTTAGGGCTCCCACTCCCTCCATAATGGTAGCACGGGTTCTCACGTTTCATACACAAGTGCTCCTGTTGGAACTCTGCTGCAGAAAGTTTGAGGAAGAAAAAAAAACAAAAAAAAAAAAAACGCAGTTTATGAACACAGCACTGATTCATCAACACTTCCGTGCTGCACCAGTGAATATCATTTTGTATGGTATAACCTTTATAATAGATTTCCTATCTATGGTTTAAAGTGTGTGTGTGTGTGTGTGTGTATTAAATAATGTGGTTACTGCGGTCCCCAGACGTTTGGTGGGAGGTAAAGTGCTGATTGTACCTGGTTTAAAAAAAAAAACAGGTCAAGTGTATATATCACAGAACACACCAGGGGTCAAAAGTGTGTATACGTACACGTCGTGGTTTAGAATTATTGTAGAAATGTCATGTGGTTTACTTTGCGTTCTTCGTTTGGCTGCTTGGCACAAACAAAAAAGGCAGCTGAGATGTATAGTGTAAATACAGCACCACTGCTCGGAGATTTCTGCCGTCACGCAGCCCTGAGTGACCCGCGCTTCTCTTCTGGATCGGAGTCACTGTTACTTCCTGATTGTAAATAAGGACAAGGTTTACGAATGATAGTTTAGATAATGAATGTTTAACGATAGTAGATAATGTTATCGTAGGGCCAATATTTACGCTTCACTCTCAGCTAAACCTCTAAACAAACACTTTTTCATTACTAGGAAAAGCATGATATATGGGCTTCACTGCTTGAATATATATTTTAAATAAAAATGACATGCTCTCCATGAGGAAACTATGGAAACAATAATATTTGAGAAAAGATGCGTGCAGTGTAGCTTTGCAGAAATACTCTGGAAGCTAATTAAAGGTACAAGAGTGGTCCTTAAATCATTTTAAAGGTACACTACATTCACATTGCCATGTTACAGATACAAACAACAGGCACAAAAGATTTACCCTTGAAGGTACCTCCGGACTGACAAAGCATGGCGCAGCTTAGCCCTTTCTTTTGGACTGTAGACGGCATTTCAGTTTTACACGGGATCCATCCCGGTCCCAGATTTTGTTTGAATGAGGATTATTTTCGAATCTTTCTCGAGTAAACATAGAGATGTGCTCTTGTTGTTCCACCACATTGTTCCCTGCGGCTGGATCTCAAACGGAGTGCGCTGCGCGAGGTGTACAGGAAACGCAGGTCTTGTATTGTTTTTGGAACAAAAAAAAATTTCCAGTCACTGTAATGCAATAATCTCCCACTGAATGATGGTACCTGTTTTAAATACATTAATATTAGCGTGAGGTGTTAAAGTAGGAGGCAGGGGTTTGTAAGTGATGACCCTGTGCTTTACACTATGGTTTTTTTCCTGACATTGTGTGAGAGAGGAGATGCGTGTGCTTATTTTAACATAATTACTACGACATCACTGTCCATAACGTCGTTGTATTGAGCGTAGTGTTCCACTAGAGGGAAGACATCGCTCTGGTTTTGGTATTCTTGCGTCTCAGCTCAGGCTGATATTGTCAGGTGAAAAGACCTTCAACTTGGGAATTGGATTTAAAAGGGAAGCCATTAACTGGGAAGGATAAGTGGTGATTAGAGGAGTTTTGTATGTGTGTGTGTGTGTGTGTGTGTGTGTGTGTGTGTGTGTGTGTGTGTGTGTGTGTGTGTTGGGGGGGGCATTGGTTTGTCGATAGAACGATGAACAGTAGTGAACGGGCTCCAGTGACCGTCTTCACTTTAATAAAGCCGGGAGGAGGAGAGAAAAAGAGACCAATTTAAGAGACATAAATATGAAACAGAGTCAGATTGGTCTAGTATTTCCTGTTATAAGATTACAATAAACCAAATAAAGGATTATTAAACCTACTTCTAGACATTTTTTACTAATTTGTCTTGTTCTTTGTTTTATTGTCAGATAATTTTGCTTCTTCTTTTTTTTTTTTTTTTTAGAAACAAATTCTTACATTTAGCAAAATTATCTGCCAATAGAACAAGACTGTTTCAAGCTTGAAATAATTGAAAATGTCTAGATATAATAATCTTATAATTGGTTTATTTATTGGTTAAACTTATAATAGGAAATCCTAGAATAATTTTACCATATTCAAGATATTTTCACTTGCCAAGTGTATTTTTTTCTCCGTGCAGAGGAGCAATGACGCTATATTGGTGTTGTTTTCGATCAAGGTTGCTAACTTCCAGTACACAGGATGATTGTGAAAGTTAAAGATTTAAAGATACCTCCCTTAAACAAGACATTTTCAGTGTCCCAAATGTCCAAAGTCAGGAAACCTGAACCATTCCTTTTCTTCCACGCTGATACACACACACACACACACACACACACACACACTGATTAAATAAGCCCTTTTATAGACCTCAATTAACTGATCAATTGTTTGCTCGGCCGGTTCAGACATCGACCCCAAAACCTGCTAAAACAAATATGGAGATTTCTTCAGAAACGGAAAAAGTCCGAATGTCCTGGACAGCATTCGTATTGAAGTGGAGTGAGAGAGGGTCGGCTGCGAATGCATCGTCTTTTTTTATTTGGATTTTTCCAATGCTTTTAGTCACAATCCATACCTAGAGTCAATGCACAGGCCAATGGAGAGAGATCTATATTCCTGACTGGCACAAAACACACACACACACACACACACACACACACACACACAGATTTCAGCAGCCAGCCAGGTCTTTAGACACACACACTGTATGTTTTATTACAGTTTTATAAACAGCGAGGCGCACAGCAGAGAATAAAGAGAAATATTTAACAAGGTGCAGCTGAAGGGTGAAGTGGTTCAAAATTATATATTTAAAAAAAAATTATACGTAGAAAAATACTGTATGACAAATATACGTTTAGTTAAGAACCCGTCAATCTAAAGAACCTAATTAGCTTGATCAATATATCCTCCCCTTCCTTTTTTCCAGTATAGTCACAAACATTTCTCAGTTCACTGTTCTAAGAGTAAACTCAAGGGTTCTTAGGTTTGCCTCTCTGATAGAGAGACAGTTTTATAGATCTGCAGAGAACCTTTAAGGGTTTCACCTTTAGCGTTTTAGATTGATCCTTTTTGTGATAAATGGGTGGACCCATTGGAACCCTCTCTGATAGGAAGACACTCAGTGGTAAGGTTCTACGTAGAACCTTTAAGCATTTTCCAGAAGGACAAACCAGAGAAATTCAGTGTTTCTCTTTTTGTGATAAAAGGGATCTACTAGAACACAATCAGTTGTAGGGTTCCGCATCGCATTTTTAAAAGTTCTCCAGAGGGACATAGCAGAGAACCTTTATTAGTTTATACTCTGACAGTCAAAAAACTCAGTTGTATGGATCTGCGTAGCACCTTTAAGAGTTTCCCTGAGGGACGAACCAGAGAAACTTAAGGGTTCTAGATTTATTCTTTCTTCTACTAAATGGGTTCTACTTGGAACCCTCTCTAATAAGAGACACTCAGGTGTAAGGTTCTACGTAGAACCTTGAACGGTTCCACAGAAGGACATACCAGAGAAACATTATTGTTTTATGGGTATTGTTTTTCTTAATGGGTTCTATATGGAACCTTCTCTGATAGGGAGACACTTAGTTGTATGTATCTGCATACATATGGGTTCCCCAGCGGGACAAAGCAGAGAAACTTTAGTGTTTTTGTTCTACTGTGAACTGAGAATCTTAGTTGTAGAGTTCTCCATAATAGAATCTTTAAGAAATCCCTTTCTTAAAATAAGAAAATTAAATTTAAATTTAGTGTTTTACTTTTATCCTTTTGTTATAAATGGGTTCTTCTTGGAACCCTCTCTAATAGGAGCAACTTAGTTCTACATAAAATCTTTAACGGTTCCCTCAGAACCCTCTCTAATAGGGAGGCACACAGTTGTGTGGATCTACATAGATCCTTTTTTTTCCAGGGCTTTCCAGAGGGAAAAAAAAGCATAGACGGTTTTAGATGATTTTTTTTAAAAAAAGGATTATCTTGTGTGTGTGTATATATATATATATATATATATATATATATACTTGTGCCACCAGAACAGCTTTGACCCGTCACAGCATGGACTCCACAAGACCTCTGAAGGTGTGCTGTGGTATCTGGCACCAAGACATTAGCAGCAGGTTGTTTAAGTCCTGTAAGTTGCGAGGTGGGGCCTCCATGGATCGGACTTGTTTGTCCAGCACATCCCACAGATGCTCGAAAGGATTGAGGTCTGGGGAATCTGGAGGCCAAGTCAACACCTAGAACTCTTTGTCATGTTCCTCAAACCATTCCTGAACCTGCAGTTTGGCAGGACGCATTATACTGCTGAAAGAGGCCACCGCCATTAGGGAATACCGTTGCAGTGAAGGCGTGTACTTGGTCTGCAGCAATGTTTAGGTAGGTGGTACGTGTCAAAGTAACATCCACATGAATGCCAGGACCCAAGGTTTCCCAGCAGAACATTGCCCAGAGCATCACACTGCCTTCGCCGGCTTGCCTTCTTCCCATAGTGCATCCTGGTGCCATCTCTTCCCCAGGTGAGTGACACACACGCACCCGGCCGTCCACATGATGTAAAAGAAAACATGACCAAGCCACCTTCTTCCATTGCTCCATGGTCCGGTTCTGCTCACGTGCCCATTGTAGGAACTTTCGGCGGTGGACAAGGTCAGCATGGGCGCTCTGACCGTCTGCAGCTACACAGCCCCATACACAGCAAGCTGTGATGCAGTGTGTGTTCTGACACCTTTCTATCATAGCCAGCATTAACTTTTTTGCTGAAATTTGTGCTACAGTAGCTGTTCTGTGGGATCGGACCAGAAAGGCAAAGCCTTCCCTCCCCACGCGCATCACTGAGTATTGGACACCCATGACCCTGTCGCCGGTTCACTGGTTGTCCTTCCTTCGAACAATCTTGGTAGGTACTGACCACTGCATACAAGGAACACCCCCACAAGACCTGCCGTTTTGGAGATGCTCTGACCCAGTCGCCTAGCCGTCACAGTTTGGCCCTTGTCAAAGTCGCTCAGATTCTTACGTTTGCTCGTTTTTCCTGCTTCCAAAACATCAACTTTGTTTTTCACTTCACCTGTTAGTGGTTTTAATGTTTTGGCTGATCGGTGTCCTATCAGCCATAACATTAAAACCACTGACAGGTGAAGTGAATAACAAAGTTGATGTTTTTGTGTTGGAAGTGTAAGTGGCTGATCAGTGTGTGTGTGTGTGTGTGTGTGTGTATACATACATATATATGCATATATATACATATATATATATATATATATATATATATATATATATATATATATATATATATATATATATATATATATATATATATATGAGATAAGTTCAGCATGTATGATTTTGTGTGTAATTGGGACAGTTTGTCTCCTGGGTGTTTCTCATAAAACTGTACTTTGAGCGGCCTCTGTGGATTTCTCTGTGAAAGGTTAATTAGATTGCAGAAAGGAAAGAAGATTGAAGGAGGGAAAAGAACAGACAAGGAATAAAGGAAAAGACAAGAGAGAGGAAACAGAAGGCTCACACCTGGATCTTGACTTGACGTTACTTTGGATTACTCAGGAAAGCATGTCAAAGCTTTTCATTTTTAAAGTGTTTTAACTGGATTTTGGTGCATCAAATTTTTTTTTTCTTCAGTTAAAGATGTCGGATCGTTCTTAAAAGTAAGAAATAGAAAAAAAACAGCTTCTTTTCTGGTGTACAGAATTTATTTTTTTTCAACTGAGAATGGCTTGGACACTCGGCGTGTAAATGCCGTGAGAGAAAGAATCAAAATAGGTGATTTGTTGGGGTTTTTTTTTTTTTTTGAGAGAGAGAGAACCCAAAGTTGAAGGTGTATAAACGGAGGATGAGTGTGAGATGGGAGACGGAGGGACTGCAGACTGTGGGTATCGTCTGCCTGGTGTTCATGTTCCTCAAACTCATGCACTTACTCGGACTTATAGACATCACAGAGACAGGTGAGAGACAGATGGAGAGACAGACAGACGGAAAGAGAGACAGGTTTATAATGTTCTTAGCTCGGTTATTGTATATGTGTGCTTTATGCAGAAAAAAATGTTTGACTTGACTCTTCTCTTTTTTCCTTTTTCACTCTCTTCTTTCCTCTACCATCCACTCATATCCCTCTCTCCCTCACTCGCTTTTTCACATCTGTGTGTGAAGACGGTGAGCATAAGCACGGTGAAAACCGACCCAGCCGTTTCCTTTGTTCACTTTTTCTTCCTCTGTCTTGCTGTTGTGTCGTGGACTTGTCTCTGTGTTTTGGTGTCTCAGTGCTTTTTTTGAACTGTGTGATTGGTTCCTGTCGATCTGTTTCCTCTGCGCTAAATACCCTTTTCCCTGCTCTAACACACAAGTTTTTATGAACACAATCCAGCATGTTAGAGTGAGGGAAAAAAAACAAAAAACAATAGACTGCAGTTTAACCTTCCTGCTCCAGGTTAATGTAGCTAACATGTAAGGGGAGCTTATAGCCATGAGTTTAGCATCATGTAAACTGCTGTTCTGTGTTCTCATCAAACATTCATCGAAAAATAGTGGTTTCTTAAGGGGTCCATTTATTGACATTATTGTCAATAATATGAATCATTTCTAATGTACAGCTCTATATTCAGTCTTTAGGCCACGCCTCCTACCTGAGGCGGATGCTTACTCAGCTTCAAGATGGCTGCCACGACTGTTTTTAGCTCTGTGAATTGCTTTAGTTCATTTTTTTATAGCTATTGTTGTGTCAGAACCCACATACCACAAACGCGACACTGTTTAAGCAAGTGTGCATGATGCGAATCTGGAGGCTATAAGCTTCCCTTACCTTGTAGCTATACATAAATAAGCCTCCAGTGCAAAGCGAAGGAGTATTTGGATCTATGGCACTCGCCAAGCATGACGTTATTTGTGGTAGTACGCTTCATCTCGTTTTTTGTTTTTTTTTCATATTAGCCAATCACACAGAACAAGGCTTTCCCTTTCATCCAAATTTCCATTTCTCTCTGTTTCTTTACTCTTCTTCTACTACTCTTCTACTACTGTGCTAACTCTTTCTCAATCTCGCTCCCTCCTTCCCTCCCTCGTTCCCTCCTCCCTCGCTACCATCGCTCGTTCACTCCATCCTGTCCATTTAACCTGCATCCCATTTCCTCACCCCTGTCCCTCCCTCCCTGTCTGTCTCACTCTCTGCCCTTCTTCTCCTGTCTTCTATCGCTCTTTTTCTCCCGTAGACAGCAGCGACAGTGACTTGGAGCTGGCCACCGTCAGGCACCAACCCGAGGGCCTGGAGCAGCTGCAGGCTCAGACCAAGTTCACCCGCAAGGAGCTGCAGTCTCTCTACAGGGGCTTCAAAAACGTGAGAACCTGCTGAGCACTGACTGGAATTGCTAGCTAGCTGTTAGTTAATAAACAGTTAATTATCATGATATGAAACCTTAATATTAGTACATACCTTTGGAAACTTTTTTTAAGCATTCCAGATAGAAATAATGAGGGCTTAATTAATTTTTTTGTCTAACCAGCCAAGGATGAGGTTCATATCGATCATTCAGTATTCTTAAAGTCATCACAAAATGGCTTCCAAAACAGGAAGTCAGAATGGCGTCACGTTGAAGTGCATGACTGACTACCACAACAGTATTTGAGATACAGCACACCCTCGCAGAATGTAAACAAACCTGCCGATAGCTTAACGAGCTAGCTGAATATGGAGAACAGCGAAGAGATTAACAAGAACCTGTTACTTCCTCTTACCGATGGAAAGGTGCTCTCGATCAGTCTATGATATACCAGACGACATACTAAATTCAAATCAGTAAAACTCCTCCGCAAAGTGTCTGACGTAACTGTGACCTGACATAACATATCAACAAATCATGTTTACTCTTAACAAGCTACTACTGTAGAGAAAGACCCGCCTTTCGGAGGCGGGACATATATAGGGTTCAAGAGAGAATTTAATTGGATGATTGTGAAGATTTGCACAAATATGAATCATTAAAACTTTACATTGTTGTTTTCTCAGAAGTGACATCACTATAAACTTAGAACTAGAGTATCATCATAAGTATTTTTTGTATTTTTTTTCTAGGTACGCTGTCATATTTGGTTGCTATGATACTAAGGGATGGGTACAAAACAGGCAGGCACGGTGGCTTAGCACCTTTACCTTGCGCCTCCGGGGTTGGGGGTTCAAATCCCACCTCCGCAGAGTTTGCATGTTCTCCCTGTGCTTCGGGGGTTTTCTCCGGGTACTCCAGTTTCCTCCTCCAGTCCGAAGACATGTAGGCTGATTGGCATTTCCAAATTGTCCGTAGTGTGTGAATGTGTGTGCGATTGTGCCCTAGGATGCGTTGGCACCTCGTTCAGGGTGTCCCAAGTCCCTTGGGATAGGCTTCAGGTTCCCCCGCAACCCCGTGTAGGATATGTGGTACGGAGAATAGATGGATGGATGGATGGATGGATGGATGGGTGGGTACAAAACACCAGTATTGATTTCAGGGGCACTTAAATACTATTAGCATCCACATAACAGGAAAGGCTCAGGTCTAAAATCTAGGTCTAAACTTGAGGTCAAATACAAACCTACAGACCTCAGACACAGCATTAAATCATCTGAAACGTGATGTGAGCAGAGATTTAGGACAGCGAGAAGTGCGGCTGTGGGTTTAATTAGACCTTTAATGAGTCCTTCTCTTCTCTTTCCATTTCAGGAATGCCCGAGTGGCCTGGTCGATGAGGAAACTTTCAAGACCATCTACTCTCAGTTTTTCCCCCAAGGAGGTAAAAAAGGACCTCGTTTTTTTTTTTTGGGGGGGGTTTTTTTCTTTTCCTTTTGTCACATATTCAAAACGAAGCCAGTGTTATTTCGTACACCAGACTTGACCTGCGTGTTTACTTTCCTCTCCTAGATGCCACCACATACGCTCACTTCCTGTTTAATGCGTTTGATCTCGACAGAAATGGCTCCATTCGCTTTGAGGTAAGCACCCTGCAAGTGAAAATATCTTGAATATGAGGATTTTGTGATTGGTCCGATTGATTTTTATGCAATAGAACTGATGGGGTTGTATTTATATATTATAGAACTATTGTATGTGAGCTTGTCCCGTATGTTTGTGTTTGAGTGTTAGTTGTGTTTCATAGCAAGACATTATGATTTGTCTGAGGGTTTTGGGTTTTTTTTGTCTGTAGTAAGCCCAATGTTTTGTAGCTGGTCCTTGTTATTGCAGTTTACACCACAGCCCTGTTGAATTCTCAATTCTGATTGGTCAGCAGCTCTGATTATTATAACAGCACGGGTAGTTGTGGCTGTTACAAACAATAGGTTAATATTAATTAACGTCCTAATGCATTATTTTTTCTATAGTGACAGCTCATACACAGCGACTTGTACGGCAGAAGCTCCACATAATCTAAGACTGCTAATAAACAGATTTTAAAAACATGCTGTTTAACAAAGTAAGCAGCGTGTTATTCCTTATGTATCGCACTGTATCATAGCATATTGTATTGCATCGTATTGCACTGTATTGTATTTTATTGCATTATATTGTAGTCTTTGGCCAATGCGCTGTCCTGTACACCAAAAAGAATTCCTCGTACGCCTTGTACTTGGCGAATAAAAACTGTTTCTGATTCTGATTTAGGATTTTGTGATCGGTCTTTCTGTGCTCCTGAGAGGCTCCGTCACTGAAAAACTGAACTGGGCCTTCAACCTTTACGACATCAACAAAGATGGCTACATCACCAAAGAGGTGTTTTCATTAGTTTAGCGTATTTATACTTTACTTGAGTGTTATTGAAATGGAATGCCTGTACTCTTACATACTTTTGCTTACTTACAACTTACAAAAAACATACGTTTTACTTCTCCAGCCAGTGACCGTATGCTACATATAACCTTCTAATCGTTTTAGTTAAGTAAAAAAAAGTGACTTTTCACACAAAATCTCGACATTAACTTAATTTCCTCAGTTAAAATTCCTCTACTTTTTACTTTTTAACACTTCAGTACATTTAAAAGTTTTTGCTGTCACTTCAGTGCATTATTTTAATAAATAATGAGTAAGATTTTGACACATTATCCATATTTTTGCTTCCACGTATCATTTCTCATTTCTAATTAAAAAAAGAATCGTAGTTTCTTTTAACTTCTTATTTAATTTACACTCTTGCTATTTACTTATTAGTGTGAAGACTACGAAGGCGATGACATACATTTACACCTAATATATTTCACGCTGTTTTATGCTGTTTATTAATCAAAAAAATATATATTGCACCTTTGTATGTCAACCTCAGATGTGTAAAGACTATTCATTCATTCATTCATTCATTCATTCGTTCATTCATTCGTTCATTCGACAGAAAATATGCGGCTTTAGACTAACACATACTGTAGTGCTCGCTGGATCATAGAGTTACAGCATCATCTGCTGGAGAGAATACAGCCGTGTGTGTGTGTGTGTGTGTGTGTGTGTGTGTGTGTGTGTGTGTGTGTGTGCAGGAAATGCTGCTGATCATGAAGTCTATTTATGATATGATGGGCAGATACACTTACCCCAGTGTACGAGACGAAGCGCCATCTGAACATGTGGAGAAGTTCTTTCAGGTAGTAATACGCACACACGCACACACACACACACACACACACACACACACACACTTTTTTCCCAGTAAAACACCACAGTGCTTCTCTGATCACTGATTTCTGCAGAAAATGGACAGAAATCAAGACGGCGTGGTGACAATCGAGGAGTTCATCGAGACGTGTCAGAAGGTATTTACTTTCATTTCCACTCGCAAATAAAAAACAGCAATAACTCAATAAAATGATCAAAACAAGAGAGAATAAATAATCGTCTGTTATGGAATGATATTTTGTGCCACTGGGATTTGGAGTTTATTTTTGTAAAGCATTTTTCTGCTGTATTTGCAAATATCATGTTTTTAATGTAACTTAAATGTAAAATATGTGTTAAATCTGAATTATTTCAAAGTTGCGTTAAATAAAGTAGCACTTTGTAATGCATATGCATATAAATCAAATTTGCTCTAATCAGATTTGGCCTAAAGTTTAAAGGTGGAATTGTACATTAGAAGGGATTTGTAGGGAAACTTGTATAGTTCAAGTTTGATTCGTGTGTAAATTTTTTATTATACCATTAACTGTAACTGTAAACGGATAAAAGCTATGATGTCATTCTTTATCCTGCTGTCTTTCTGTGGTATAAGAGGCATAAACTGCTTCAGGATGTACAGTTATAGGGAAATAATAATAATAATAATAATAATAATAATAATAATAATAATAATAGTAACTTTGCTTTGTGTCAGGTTGCATCACACCTCCCTGTCCTTGATTATTTTCCTATAACAGCACAACCCTCAGTATTTTATTCCCTACTTACTGTATGCATTTATTTACCTGTTTTATTAAATAGTGGCTATGAACTTACTTTGCTAGCAAATGCAGTGATTAACTAGTTGCACTGAGCAGCTAGTCGACTAGAATCATTAATAAAGAGGGGAAAAACTGCACCTTTTATTTTTGGCTGATCTTTTCCTTTAATCTTGTCTGTGTTGCAGGATGAAAACATCATGAGCTCCATGCAGCTCTTCGAGAATGTGATATAGAGATATAAACCAGGCCGCTCACTACAGATACAACAAACTCCTGCGGAAAAAAAAAAAACACTCCTCCATTATCCAGATCTCCTCACACGAAGCCAGGAGCACAGCGTCTGGCACTCCAACCTGATAGAGACACGTAGGACAACACACGGGGGGTAACGAGGGCCGGGGAGGGGGAAAGGAAGGGAGGGAGGGAGGGGGGGGGTTTATTACTGCACAGCACAAAGTATATGAGGAAAGATCAGAAGAGGAATGCGGATGAATGGAGAAGTATTCAGGGGGAAAAAAGCGAATGGATTTTCTGGATTGAATGAATGGACTGAACGAGATCTTCATTTTCATCTTTAAGCTCTCTGCTCCAGTCTGTACAGAGTGTATGGATTATCCTGTAGATTTCACAGACATCGCGCTTCCACGAGTGACCACCAGGGGAGCCAAAGACTCAAAGAAGCACAAGGGAGGAAAGGAGGGAGGGATGGGATGGGATGGGATGGGAAAAATCACCAAAAAAAAAAAAAAAAGACTAAGACAAAAAAAAAAATATCGAACTTAAGCATGCTCATCCAAAACGACGTGTGATTTTCGTGGCTTGCCTGCACTGAGAATGACGAAGTTGTACATTTCCTTCTTTTTGTTTGTGGGCCAGTAGATTTCTCCCAGAGACGACACACACTACAGGACTCATAAGTATAGCGTGATGTAGCGTAACTTCTCATTTCTGCTTGACTCTTTATTGCACTGATCATCAACAAGGCATCTAAGGTGACATATCAGGCCATGGTTTGGCTTTTTTCTTCTGAATTTAACCATTTTTTTTAAAGCTTGTCCTGTTGTATTGGAAAGATTTTAAAGTTTCATTTAGTGACATTTGGATTAAAGAGTGTGAGGGTGTCACGGTATCGCGAGAAGGATGACTTCATGTTCTTCACATAATTGAGTTATAATTCGAACCCACACATGCAGCAATGTAAATGTGTTAATATTATTTATTCTGTTTATTTGATAAAGAATATCTTATGTTGTTATGATGAATAAAGAATGCACTTCTCTCAATCCGACTTCACACACAGTGTTACGAGGATTACTGAAAATTACATCATAATCTGAAAAACTTCTTAAGAACTAGTTTTCTTTACTATTCTCCTCAAAGCTTCAGCTTCCTAAAAATATATTCCTATAAATATATTCTCAACTGGAAAGAGCCGGTGTGGCTGCAGCTTTTTATTCCAGTCAGACTAAGGTGAGGTTTCTGCTTGGTTGGAATGAGTTTTTTTGGCCCACTCAGTTAAAAAGGATTTGTTTACTGATCCATTACTGATCCATCACTGATTGTTTCATTGGTTCCTTCAGTTATTTGTTCACTGATTCATTCAAAGACCGCTTCACTTATCCATCACTGCTTTATTCACTGATTCCTTCAGTATCTTAAAAGATTTGATTACTAATTTGGCTAATGATTCATTCACTGATCAATTCACTGATTCATTCACGGATTTGATTACTGATTCATTCACTGATTCATCCACTGATTTATCCACTGATTCATTCACTGATCCATCCACTGATTCATTCACTGATTCATTCACTGATCCATCCACTGATCCATTCACTGATTTATCCACTGATTCATTCACTGATCCATCCACTGATTCATTCACTGATCCATCCACTGATTCATTCACTGATTCCTTCAGTATCTTAAAAGGTTTGATTACTGATTCGAGTAATGATTCATTAACTGATTCATTCACTGATCCCTTCAGTATCTTAAAAGATTTGATTACTGATTCGAGTAATGATTCATTAACTGATTCATTCACTGATCCATTCACTGATTGATTCACTGATCCCTTCAGTATCTTAAAAGATTTGATTACTGATTCGAGTAATGATTCATTCACTGATTCATTCACTGATTCATTCACTGATCCCTTCAGTATCTTAAAAGATTTGATTACTAATTTAGGTAATGATTCATTCACTGATTCATTCACGAATTTGATTACTGATCCATTCACTGATCCATTCACTGATTCCTTCAGTATTTTAAAAGATTTGATTACTGATTTGGGTAATGATTCGTTCATTGACTTGATTATTGATTCATTCACTGATCCATTCACAAAATTCACTTACTAATTCATTCACTTATCCATCACTGATTCATGCACAGATTCCTTCAGTAGCTAAAAAGATTTGGCTTGATTCAGCTAATGATTCATTTACTAATTTGTTCACTGATCCATTCACTGATTCACTCTCTACTTCATTCACTTCACCGATTCACTGGAGCACTTTCACTTTACCCAAACTGATGACTACAAAGATTTCTGATGACCAGACAAACCGCTAGAGTGCTGTAAACACAGCTGACAACTCTTTCTATCTTTGTGTCATTTTACAATATCTTCATATTTAGACAGATTTTTTTTCCAAAATCAGTCTACACGTACTCATTACACCACACAGACATTACCAGTACTGCTTTTGAAGTATTTTTGTGCCGTGTAATTATAAGACAGACGTGTTTAAGGTGTTTGAGTGCTTCATATCAATAACCACAGTTTTGCTGATGCACCAGCTCATTCAGTGCTGTTGTGCTGACCCTGACTGTTTACCGTAGCCGAGTCATTTAACTCCACCCTGTTTGTCTTTTTTTCCTCTCGCTCAGCACTTCTCTCACCCATCCTTCATCCAGTCTGTCCATTTCCACACTTTCCTCTGCTCCTTTCTGTCCTATGTTCATTCGTTTCAGGTCCACAGAGGATGGAGGAGACGTCACGACATTGACAATTCACTGCGGGGTCAAATGAAACCTCGTACTATGAGTTCCAGTCTTACATCAATATGTGCTGGGATTTGTTTAGAAAAGAAAAATTTATGGTCCAAAATATGTATTTATTAGACGTGTTGCGGCAAAAGACGGGACACCTGACAGGCAACGCCTAAAAAAATGTAATCGTTAGGCAACTGCTCTGGTATAAGAGGAATAAAACACTTTGTGACATGCTATTATGGGAAAATAATCAACTTCGGGGTGGGAACATTAACTCCCTTTGTCACACCACCCCGATTATTTTCCTGTAACTAATTGACTTATTGTATTGGCTTTATACACTCAACATTCATATTATTAAGATATGAATCTGCTCATTTGTGCAATTATTCAGTCAGCCAATCATGTGACAGGAGCTCGATGTATAAAATCATGCAGGTACAAAACAGACCAGGTTCGAGCTGACCGAAACTCAAATAGCCACTCTTTACAACCGTGGTGAGCAGAAAAGCATCTCAGAACACACAACGTGTTGAAATTTGAGGCTTGAGGATGTACTACGACGTGTTAGGCCGATTGGAAATGTGCATGAGCAGGGGTACAGGTGTTCCTATTAAAGTGGCCAGTGAATGTACTTGCTCCATAGTTCCTCTTAAGGAATATTTAAGGACACTTTTTAGGGTTTTTTTTGTAAGCGCTCTATGGAAGATTTGTATTTCCTTCATTCATTCATTGCTCTATTTGTACTATAAACAGCAAGCAAAATCTTTTCGGCCAATCGTATGTTTTGTTACTCAGCCTCTACACCAATCAGAACACTCGTCCATTAACAGCAAGCTTGTAGTTGTGAACCATACCGATGGGCCAAATTACTTCTTTCAGTAGCAACAATGGGTGAACTGTATCTTTTGCATTTTTTATTGATTTAGCTCTGTATGTTTGTGTGTGTGTGTGTGTGTGTGTGTGTGTGTGTGTGTATAGAAAACTGATATACACGCACCTATTTGAAAAAGGAGCGTTTTTATTGACTGTTATACCGCATTGAGCTCTGATGATTAAGCAAATATGCACTGATGAACTGTACAGGAGTAACAAAGCTCTCAGAGATGGCACAGCAAGTCAAAATTTGAGTGGCAAAAGCCCCCCTCCCACCCCCCATGTGACCTATATGGCCACGCCCCTGAGATTAGCCTACACTTTATCATTGGTAGCTGAAAAACAAAGTTTTACTTCAGCTTGCTTTTCTTGAAACGAGTCTTTTACAGAGATTTAGTACAATAATTTTATTCTGAACCTAATTTCATTGCTAGCATGAAATGCATGTATGCAAGTACAAGTAAGCTAGCATGCTCGTATGCTAGACTGCTATGATGCACGCATGCTAGTGTGCAAGTGTGCATGTAATTAGGCTCATTTTCTATGTGAAAGTAAGCCAGTATTCAAGTGTATTCAAGTGTACTTGTATGAAGGTCTGCTAATGTAGGAGTAAGGAACCATGCTAGTATGCAAGAACGCTATTATACAAGTAGGTAGGCATGAATGAATTGTTCTTGCAGTTCTCCGACTGCTGTGGTGACGCCATCAGAAACAAAAACAGACAGGCCTCAGTGAGAACTAAAAGAAACAAAAGGAAAGGCGTGTTGAGATGTAATATTGGGGTGATATTGCCAAATCTTCTATCAGTGTATATTCAAAATCACTGACAGTATTTACACATTTTGATACAGTTTTTAGAGTACGAAAAGTGGGACGTCCTCAATCTTGTGCTTGATTCACAGTAATGGATGGCATTGGTCAGTTATATTGCTAATCTAAAATGTATTGTTTCAATTAGGGGGTATATTGAAGCTTTTTTTGAGAAACGATACATGGTTCATGATTCATTCCTCCCATTCAGTGAATCAGTTGAGTCAGTGAGTTCAGTGAGTCAGAGCTGATTCGTTTCGGGAACCTTAAACGGTTCTTATGAGCCACAAACTGTGCAACTGAATGAACCTGGATGAATCATGTAACTGAACAAACGACTCAGAATCAAAAATTTCAAGTCTGAAGATTCGGGCATGTATGTATAGAAAGGATTTGGGTTGAGATAGACTTCCATTGCTTGTTTGCTGCTTTATTCTTGTATCTCCAGTGTGCAAAAACAAACAATGGATGCTAAACATGTGAAACACTGTCGTTTCTTTTCCCCCAAACAGTTCCTTCATGTCTGGTTTGTTTGACTAAGACTAAAGGAGGTTGTAAACTGGGATACACACTGCACTCCTTCATTCAGAATAATGAGCTGCTATTTCCAGATGTTGCATCATTTCCTGTGCTCATTCACTCGCTCCTGCATGGCCTGAAGGCTGGGTTATTGCTGCCATGTGATATTAATCTGTCCCCTCTGCCTCACACACACACATCTGATTAAATCACAAGCTTCAATATAATTTATAAAGATGGTACCTGAGCTGTTCGTGTGACCTCATTTCCGTCATGACTAACCTGCTCATTCTCGTCATGCTGCTTAAATGTCATGACGTTGCATCGCTGCTGCTGCTGATATCAGCAAAGAGCAGCTATGGGTTTAAATCACAGTCAGTGACTCTGTGGCTTCTTTAAAAGGGGAAATGTTAAGAACCGCTTAACATGATGTCCTGAAACACACACACACACACACACACACACACACACACACACACACGACTGGGTTTTGAGGTCAGGATTTGGATAAGTCGCTTTAATGATGTTTTAATAATGATGTAGGAAGAATAACATGTTTTTACTTAATCATTTACCACACACACACACACACACATATATACACACACATACAAGTTCAAGTTCAAGTTCAAGTGGAGTTTATTGTCATTTCAGCCATATACAAGTACATAGTGAAACAAAACAACGTTTCTCCAGGACCAAGGTGCTACATAAGACGAACACAGAACAACACAGAACTACAAGGTACTACACAATTTATACATAAAGCGCACAACATGTGCAGACAGCACAAGACAGTACAGTGACTGCTGGGACAGACAATGGGCTCAGTAAGTCCCAGTACAGTGCCGACCAGCACACAGTTCGGTTTAGAAGTGAACCTAGTGACAATAGTGCAAAGAGTACAAGAGTACAATACAAGTAGCTGAAATAGTGTAAACATAAGAAGTAACAGCCTATGTACAGTAATAAATATTGTAGCAGCATAAACATGTGCAAAAACTTGCATTAAAAAATTTCAGAGAGGATGGAGGATGCTCAGGTGTCTTTCATTTCTATTAATACTGAAATTAAAACAGGGCTGTATAAAAACTAAAAAAAAAAAATGTATAAAAAAACAATCAAACAGTTAAACAAACAAACGAACTGATAAATAAATAAATAAATAAATAAATAAATAAATAAACCCAAAAGTAAAATTCGTCATATTAAATAATATTAAAAACAAATTATTATTTTATGGAATATTAGTCATTAAATATCCCATGAATTATTTTATTTTTTTATGAAGATGGAAGACCTTAAACTTTTCTCTTAATTTTCTCTTAATTAATATTGAAATTAAAATGATATAAAACCTAAATAAAAAAAAAATCTAAATATGCAAACAAAGACACAAATATTACAATAATAAAATAATGTTAATATTGTTAATAATATGATAATAATATAAGATTATTATATTATTATTAATTAACATTCACAGATTACAGAATCAGACTTTATTATGAACAATATTATGCAGCTTAGTCATAAGGACAATAGTTTATTATTATTATTATTATTATTATTATTATTATTATTATTATTATTATTATTATTGTTGTTGTTGTTGTTATTATGCAGCATTAACAGTTATATATAATGGTTGTATAACTGTAATGTTTGTGTAATATTTATCATTGCATCATTGTTCCTGTTACTGAATTTGGAAAGCAACCAGACAACTTGTGGAAAACATTATCAAACGCATAATTATCTGTTTTTCACAAAAGAAAAAAACAAAACAAAACCTAAATACAGCCAGGTCACGTGACCTTCGTTACGTAGCCTGGACTGCATACGTAACTTTGGTCACTTAGGTAATGACGCAGTGACGTGATGTGGACGCTAGGGGGGAGTATAGAGGCAGAAAAAAAAACTCATTAATATACAAAACGGACATATTACAGAACAAGAAAATTAGCGCTCCTACGTAACTTAATAAAATAGTTTTGACAGCGCGCTGTTTTTAAGACCGATACACGGATAAACGGATAATTGCGAATAACGGCGACTGTCTCTTTAAGAGGCTGATCACACGCGCTGGCATTCGGAGCGATCCGATTGGCTCCTGCTGTCTTACGCAGGTGGAGGAGTGGGCGGGACCTAGCGCAGGAACGTTTTATTGAGCATGCGCAGATGTGCTCTCTGAGCAGTCGGCCTCCTCCAGGCAGCGCGCGCTGAGAGCTATTGGAAGAAGCTCTAAGAAGAAGAAGAAGAAGAAGAAGAGCTCTTCTTGAGATAACGTGTGTCCGGTGTGCGGTGTTTCGTGGCTGAGTTCAGCGCTCGGAAATCCTCCTCTGTGACCGGGTTCACGTGTGGTGAAGCAGGCGGTCAGGTCTGAGTGAGAAGCACCGCGAGGAGGAGAGGAAACTTCCGTGCACTCTCTTTCTCCTTGGACAGGTGAGGCCACGCTGGACAACTTCCTAACGGACATACGGGTCTTTATTTATTTATTTATTTATTTATTTATTTAAATGTTATTATCAATTGTGTTTATTTATAAATACACCTATTCAGCATTCTCTCTGAGATGTTTATCGGTCGGTCAGGCCTGTAGCTCATAACCCTCACACATCAATATTTATATTTACATTTATGTAACCGGCATGGTCATGAATCAAGAGGATACTGTTGCCTAGGCGACACGATACATCAGCTCTCGCTCATTATCGCGATATTCCTCGTGGTTACGATACTATAAATATATATACATGTATGTATATCATGACCTTACTATTATATTATCACACTCTGTTCCTCATTCATTCTGAACACAGACACAGCTGTATAACCCTAAGGTCGGATTAAACACTCACAGATTACAGAGTGATACTTTATCAGCTGTAGAACACGAAGGTCGTGCTCTAGCACAGGGCAGGCAGCTTTCTGTGCATCTTGGGCTTTTTATATTTTGATGTTTTGACATATTTCTCGTCCTGACTGTTTACACGAGCAGGACCTGACACCTCTTTTAACACACTTGACTGAAAACAGCAACATTTCCTTTGTATTCTGTGTTAATCCCTTTATTTTGACATTTTGACTTTGAAGCCAGGGCTGACTGTCTCCTTGGTATAATCCTTGTCTTAACGTCCATGTCGTAGTCATCGATTGATTTTTTTTGAGTTAAGCTCTGAACATTTACATTTACATTTATGGCATTTGGCAGACGCCCTTATCCAGAGCGACTTACAATAGTGAACCGTCCGTGTGCCAGACTCTTGACAAAAAACAGTATGTCATGGCCACGAATTAAGAATTTGTTTCCTTGTTTTAGGTAAATGTGTTCGAGGGAATGAAGTAATAACATGTGGCCACGATTTACCTAAAACGAGGGAACGAATTCGTTATTCATGGCCACGATATATTATTTTTCCCCACATATCATGTACAGGGCTCCGTAACAAACATCTGAATGGTGGAAAAATTCCCAGGTCATGGGTCAATCCCGCTTTAATTTGTGCTGCGATGTTGATATCGGAGCTCTGATGCTGAGAGAAACATCAGACACGGTGACACTGAGGCGCGCGTTAGGATGATTCGTGTCCGCGTGTTCATACAATGCGTCAGTGATACGATATCAGTATTGTGATAATATGACGATAGGCTGTTCGGCGTTATCGGATGTTACTCGCAGTCACAGTACTAATTTATCATGACCTCACTGTTATCACGCTCCGTCTGTCATTCGTTCGTAACGCAGGTGGAACTGTACGGCACTGAGGTCGCGATGTAGCACAAGTCACGCAGGTTTCGGTGGTTTCTGTGTATCTGGGTCTTCATTCACACACACACACACACGCAGTTCTGATCGTTTGATTTTCATCTCCTGTCTGTTTTCATAAGTAGGACCTGACACATATCTGATTCCCGTGTTTGCATATTTCTCACACTTATCTGAAAACAGCAACTTTTTCCTTGTAGTGTCACCGTGGTTACAGAAAAGACAAGCGATTCCGGTGTGATCGCTGCCTCTTCAGCCTCTCTGTATTGTGCTTTAATTTTACATTGCTGTTGACGCCAGGACCGATTCGTATCCTTGAGAAAAACCAGACTCTACCCTGCAGAGGTTTTTTTTTTAAGTGGTTGATAAAACGATTTATTTTATCCAGACTCCACTGACTGCCCTCCATTACTTTGTGACGTGGGTCCATCTTATCATCGCGTAACACTGACAATCACAACAGAATTAACATGAAAACCAGATGCTAGAGTTTAGCTTTAGAGCCTCATTTGAACGTGGTCCAAGGCGTTTACGCGTACGCAGCAATATCGGATCTGTGTCAGACGTCAGAAGAAAAGAAGAAAAGAAATCCAGAACCAGGATGAAGGATTCACGTTCAGTATTCATTATTTATTGTCTAAATAATGATTTGCTGTTATAGAAAAAGAATCAACACCTCCTGACCAATCAGAATCCAGAATTCAACAGCACGGTGCTCACACAGCGCATACGGCGAGCTCGGGTCGTCTGGTGAAAAGACAAGCAGTGGCGTGAAGCGCTTTATGACTCTCTTTTCGGTTACTGGCCTGTTCAGATCAAAACTGAATCATTGCCGAAAGGTCATGTCATGAGATTGTCAAAGCCGTGACACATCATCAAACCTCATCTTCATGGCATGTTTTCTCAACTCTGAGTCAAAACCGTGTTTCGTTTTTTGCTTCAGGGAAATTTGCGAGTTCCCATTATGAGGAAGTTTCTTTCATGTTGTTGTTGTTGTTGTTGTTGTTGTTGCCCTTTCGGCTGCTCCCGTTAGGGGATGCCACCGCGGATCGTTGGTCCGCGTATTTATCTGGGCTTGGGTTAGTGAAGGAGGCGTGGCCTCTCTTTCTGTCGGTCCCAGTGAAGGAGGCGTGGCCTCTCTTTCTGTCGGTCCCAGTGATGGAGGCGTGGCCTCTCTTTCTGTC
>CM040982.1:25970535-25978300 GCA_022985145.1 Pangasius djambal | reverse complement strand
TTTTTTTTTTTTTATTTTAGAAGATTTTGACCAGATTGGATCTAGTTCCAGTAACGCTGCTAACTCACTGATATAAATACTGAACAGAGATGGACTCGAGCTGCAACCCTATCTCACCCCACGCCCTCGAGTGAACTATCCTGTCCTTTTGTTGCCGCGTTTTAAACTGCATTTATTATTAAATAGGTAGACTTGATGATCTCATACTTTACCACCTGCACCATTTTGTAACGTAATCTCACTGGCCAGATAGAGTCAAATGCTTTTTTCTTTTTAAGTCAACAGAACATGGAGATATTTTTGCTCTGCTTTTTTAGGTGAATGTGCTGGATGATTAGGGTGTGTAGGGGGTAAATGTGATCAATAGTGTGATTATTTAGGACACTGAGTTCCTAGGGAAGGTCTGTATATGGGCGTTGATGATGCAGCAGAAATCCTTCACTTCCTACTTCCTGCCCCGGTAGCTGTTGGGGTCTAATCTATTTCCACGCTTATAAATCGTGGATATAAGCCCAGAGATCAGGAAATTTGTTTTGTGCGTTCTTTAATTAACGGTCTCTGGGGTTGTTGCGTTTTCTTATAAATGATATGTTTATTGTTCCCAGGTGCTTCACGGTACTTTTTGTCTGAGTTCACAGTTTTTGTGGTTGTTTGTGTTTTGGGTTCGAAAGTTGTCTGACTTGCTTTCTCGTAGCTTCACATTCCTTATCAGACTTTGTGAAATTTTTCAATTTTTGCGCTTTATGTATGATTTTTATTTGTCTTGCACAGGTTTGCTTTAGTTGCAGATATGCAGTGTATTTCATTTGTTTGTAGTATATATCATTTATTTAGAAATTTGTTAATAAGGTTAGTAATTTCCACAGCACCCATCGCATCTCTTTCTCTCTCTCTCTCTCTCTCTCTCTTATTTGTCCTTGTTAATTAAAGTGAGACAGGTTTGTGCTCCTGTAATCTATTTCTCTCCCTGCTTCTGGTCTTCTAACCCTCACCGCATGCGTTTAAGTCATCATGACTGTGCACTTTGGCACACACGTGCAGAAGGGGGGGAAAAAAAGGTGAAGGCTGGCAGATCATGTGAGCGTAGCAGTGCTGGAGGAAGTCTCTCTATTTCAGATTCAGTTCCCTGAAGTACCCTTTAACCTGATTCACCGCTTTCTGTTCATTGTTAAACACTAAGCACGTGGGGATTAATGGGCTGTCAGCACGACAAGGCGTGATTTTAGCAATAAAAAGTATGGCCTGAAAATGTTGTATGTAAATCTTCTTTGATAAATGTTGTATTACTTATAAAGAGATATTACAAATAATGTGTGTGTGATATAAAGACAATACAGCACACAAAGAAGATATTGTCTTTGAAATATATATATATATATATATATATATATATATATATATATATATATATATATATATATATATATATATATATATATATATATATATATTTTTTTTTTTTTTTTTTTTTTTTTTTTTTTTTTTTTTTTTTTTTTTTTTTTTTTTTTTTTTTTTTAAACACACTTTTGCATAGCTGTGCTTCTTTTGCTATTATCCAACCGCTATCAATCTAACAATAAATTGTCCTTGAAGACTTGGATTGTCGAAATGTTCCAGAAGAAGCACTGATGATAATTTAACTGAACATGAATGTTGTCTTGATTTATCTCAAGCTTTAGCCACGGCTCAAGTTTAAGGAAATGATTTTTTTTTCTTTTTTTTTCTGATGCTTACAGTACATTGACTCGTCTCAGATTCGTTACTCTTTGTGGTGTTCTTGGTGTGTGTGCGCTTGTGGCGTGTCTGTGTGTGTGTGTGTGTGTGTGCGCGCACTGGCCTATAATCAACCCCAAAAAAACACACAGTGATCTTCTCCTGAGACCGGAGAGCAGTTACCATAGAAACAACTGTGCTGCAATGTGTTTTTGTGTGTTCCCTTTCCACCAGAGTTCTTTATCGGAGACGATAGACAGCACAGACAGTCCAGACGCCAGGAGAATGGACATGATCTACACCATAGAAGACACTCCGCCCTGGTATCTGTGCATCTTCCTGGGTTTACAGGTACACAAGCAGTGACCTCACACACACATGACACAAAAATGACACATATGATACATGATGCAAAAGGCACTTGGATTCTCAACTGACTCACTCGAGCACTCAACTGACTCATTCGAACACTCAACTGACTCATTTCGGCACTTAATTGAGACACTCGGACGCTCGCTTGAGACACTCGGACGCTCGGATGACTCACTAGAGCCCTCAGTTGACTCACTCAGACTCACGAAAGGCACTGGGACTGATGTGCTACAGAACACTGTGTGTGCTGACACGCTACCTTTAAATACTCCAGCTTAGCTCAGTGTTATAATCACAGTGGCTGATTTTAGTAAGTACATGCTCTGTTCGCTCTGTAATTTAAGACATGACTTGTTCTCTCTTGCACGCACACACAAACGCACGCACGCGCGCACACACACACACACACACACACACACACACACACACACACACACACAGATGTGTAATTGTTCCCGTGTGTTTCTCCACAGCACTACCTCACGTGCTTCAGTGGGACGATCGCTGTGCCCTTCTTGCTGGCTGAGGCCATGTGTGTGGGATTCGACCAATGGGCTACGAGCCAGCTCATCGGCACCATCTTCTTCTGCGTGGGCATCACCACACTGCTGCAGACCACTGTCGGCTGCCGGTGCGTGTTTGTGTGTGTGTTTGTGTGGGGCACTGACTTTAAAACTTTTTTATAGACCATGGAACTTCTGAGATGTGTGTGTGTGTGTGTGTGTGTGTGTGTGTGTGTGTGTGTCTTTTATTCATGGTGACGTAGGTATATGTTGTGCTGTGTGTTTTTACCGTCTTGTCAATCTTTTTTCGCAGCGTGAAGGCTGAGAAAAGCAGCAGTACAGCGCGTGTCTTTTTCATGTTTCCTAATGAGTTGAGAGGCAAAGGAGGAAAAACAAAGCAGCAGCTCAGATCAGTGCATTTACATGATGCAATAAATACCAAAAAAAAAAACCCGTGTGAAAGCAGAGAAACACTCGACCTGCTGAGCTTAGGAACGCTTTCTCTGCTCACTCAAGCAAGATGATGGGATTCTGACTGAAACACTGAGGAGAGAGAGAGAGAGGGGGGGGGGGGGGGGGGGGGGGGGGGGGGGGGGGGGGGGGGGGGGGGGGGAGAGGGAGAGGGAGAGGGAGAGGGAGACATTAGTGACAGGATGGAGAGAGAGAGAGAGAAAGTAAAGTGAGAAGAATAAAAAATATACAGTGTGAAGATGAGAAGAGAGAAAATGGATAAAAATAAGTCAACACCTGCTTCTCCATGCACGTTTATTTTCTCTTCCTCTTTCTTTGTCAGTCTTGGTTTCTCTCTCTCTCTCTCTCTCTCTCTCTCTTTCTCTGTCTTTCTCTGTCTGTGTCTGCTTGGTCGCTCTTTTTTTCCCCCCTCTTTTTGTCTGTCCTTGTCTGTGTCTCTGCCACTGTTTCTGTTTTTGCCTTTCATTCTTGCTTGCTCTTCCTGTGTCTCACTTTTGTGTCTTTGCTTTTTTGTCTTTGCTTTCTCTCCTTTTTGTCTCTCTCTCTGTTTGCTGCTCTCTGTCTTTCTGTCTGTCTCTTACTCGCTCTCTCTGTCTTTTTTAATCTCTTGTTCTGTCTCTCTGTCTTTGTCTCTCTCAGTGTTGCTCTCTGTCTCTTTCTGTCTCTTTCTGTCTCATTGTCTGTCGTGCAGTCCTATCGCTCTTTCTCTATCTTTCTGTGTCTCTCTCTCTCGCTCTATAATTTCTCTGATAATTTGTTGGTTGGTTATGGCTACCTTTTTTTCTTTTCTTTTTTTTTTTTTTCCATGACACAATGATGAAGGCTGTCTGTACTCTCTGTCTCTCACTTTTCTCTCTTTCTCTCTCTCTCTCTCTCTCTCTCTCTCTCTCTCTCATGTTATGTTTAAACAACCCTCACTGTGTCTCAGTGGCATCGCAGCACCGCCCGTCCACCCCCAGCTCACGTATCCGCACCAGGACAAGGTCAAAACTATTTCATAACAGAAAAGGCAGTGTGTTTTGTGCACCATGCTCTTAAGGAGTGTTTCGCAGAGGGAAGTGCTGAAAATTTGGCGTAGAACGATTCTACTAAAACTGATCTGTGCAAAATTTTCACTCAACACAACACCCTAATCATCCCTTGATGTTTTTTTTTAAATTAATTAATTAATTAATTATTTTTTTTAAACAGTGCCTGCTGCATGAGTCCAGACACACAGGAGAACAGTAGAAGAGTTGTTGAAGTGTTGAGTACGATGACTAATCCTGACCTAGAACCTTCCGTACCCTGTGTCTGAAAGTAGGATGAGTTAATAAGCATCGGGCGGGCCAAATAAAGCTAGGGTGCCAAAACTTTTAACCATAGATGACGTTAAAATCACAGTTGTGCCTTTTCTGTGGCTATATAGTGTTCCATCGGGCATATAGTGCCCTGTGTATTGAGCAACCAGTGCAGTGATCTGATCTTTGATCTGCTCACATGACCTCCGCTGACATCTCTCACACACACACACACACAAAGTCCATCCCTGATACTGTTCCATCATCCAGAGCTAATGGATGAACGTGCTTTACATCAAAGCAGCATGTGCATTTCCGTATTTTGTTTAAATTTTTTTTTAAAAAGAAAGTTAAAAACTCGGGGTGAGACAGTGGCAGTGAGACTTTTCTGGGATTTGAACCCACACCCTTCTGTCCTTCTGTTGAATAGCATGGGTTCTAAGTAGCTGTGATGAAGCTCATCAGATGTCATCAGGTCACAACAGCGCCATTGTAACATGGCCTTGCTAGTAGAGACATCTAGTGGTTATGATGTGATACTGCAACAGTCGTTAATTTATGTGAAATACACACGTTAAAGATAAGAGAAGAGGATAGGTGTGTGTGTGTGTGTGTGTGTGTGTGTGTGTGTGTGTGTGTGTGTGTGTGTGTGTGTGTGTGTGTGTGTGTGTGTGTGTGTGTGTGTGTGTATCTTTCCCTTTGCAGACTTCCATTATTCCAGGCCAGTGCTTTTGCATTCCTCGCCCCAGCCAGAGCCATACTTTCATTAGACAAATGGAAGTGTAATGCAACAGGTATTTGACACGCGCACACACACACACACACACACACACACACACACACACACACACACACACACACACACACACACACATGTTCAGGCAGTTCATTCTCATGTGTCCTTCCCTGCTGCAGATATTCCTCTGGTGAACGGCACTGAGCTCATGCACACGGAGCACATCTGGTACCCCAGGATAAGAGAGGTGAGACGAATCCACTCTAAGATATAGTCAGTTATAATAACTACAGGAAAGATTAAACTCTTAAAATGGAGGACGTTATCGTGTGTGTATCATCCTGTTCTGTGGTTAAAGTTGGTCACTAGGCAACCGGGACAGATGGACACAGCTAGCCTGATCTAGCTTTAGTAACCGAGGAGGTAGTTTTGGTTTGTAAGGGGTTAAGGAGTTAAAACATTTCTACAACAAAGCAGCAACACGGATCAGTGCGTTTTTGTGACGCCATAAATACCAGAAACACTCTTGTGAAAGCAGAGTAACACTCGACCTGCTGGCTTTAGAAAAGCTTTCTCTGCTCACTCGAGTACGATGGAGGGATTCTGACTGAAACCCAGAGGAGAAAGAGTGAGACTTGGTGGAGAGAGAGAGAGAGAGAGAGAGAGAGAGAGACTCGTACAGGATGGGACTCGTACATGTGACAGGATGGAGAGAGTGAGTGTGAACTGATTCATATTGATAAGAAAAGATGAGTGAGGTACAGTGTGAATATGAGGAGAGAGAAAATGGATAAAAATAAATCAACACCTGCTTACACACACACACACACACACACACACACACACACCCCTACCTTTCAGTTTTCTGTCTGTATTTGTTCTCTCATTTATTTTCTCTCCCTCTTTCTTTGTCAGTCCTGGTTCTCTCTTTCTGTTTCTCTCTCTCTCTCTCTCTCTCTCTCTCTCTCTCTCTCTCTCTCTATTCTTCTCTTTCACTGTCACTTGTTTTTTTTCTGTTTGTCTCTCTCTCTCTGTCTCTCTCTGTCTTGCCTTCTGTCTTTTTTGTCTCTTTCTGTCTGTCTAACTGATAAAGTCCAGGTTTTAGTTTTAAAGCGCCGAGGCCTCGCGCGCTGTCCTTCCACACGTCCTGCTCCATTAAACACTTTCTTACTGTGTCGAGTGGTTGTGCAACTGGATTCACTAACCGTGACTGGGTCCCGTGGCGAAACATGGGCTTTCCCACGGCTCGGTCGGAGCGAGTTGTATTCGATTATGCTGGACATTAAAGAGTCTAGAGGCGGCCGTGATCAATGATCCACCCATCCTCAGCTTCCTCCATCTCTCTCTCTCTCTCTCTCTCCTCTCATCTTATCTCCTCCACTCTCTCAAATACAATTTACTCACTGCGTAAACACACTGAGGTCAGAAAATGTCTCACTTTCTCTATGACTCTCTGTGTGTGTGTGTGTGTGTGTGTGTGTGTGTGTGTGTGTAGATTCAGGGGGCTATAATCGTGTCCTCTATGGTCGAGGTGTGTGTGGGAGCGCTGGGTCTCCCGGGCGTGTTGTTGAAGTATATCGGTCCGCTCACCATCACACCCACCGTGGCCCTGATCGGCCTCTCCGGCTTCCAGGCAGCAGGGGAGAGGGCGGGCAAACACTGGGGCATCGCTATGCTGTGAGTATCACATGTCCATTCCCACACAATATGATACGGAAGGAATAACACACTCCAGGATGCGCTGTTATAGGAAAATAATCATCAATAATCACAGTAACATGACGAAACGGGGTTACTGTTACCATCCTGACATTTTATTATGTTTTGCTTAAACACCACATTCCAAAGTGTTTAATTCCTATCCACAATAATTTTTTGAAATATTCTTGAGAGTTGCTGTTCTAGAAAACATCTGAGCCTTCTGACCAATCAGAATTGAGAATTTGACAGTGCCGTGGTAGAATCTGATCTGAATATTGTGATAATATCATATCTATGGCATTTTATATTAGCATCAGATTAGTCTTGCAAGTCAGATCTCTACAGGCCTGTATATGAATATTGTAGATTGGTGTGTTTCTAAGTGTGTGTGTGTGTGTGTGTGTGTTTTTCCTTCCCCAGGACGATCTTTCTGGTGCTGCTGTTTTCTCAGTACGCTCGCAACGTGCAGCTGCCACTTCCCATCTACAAAGCCAAGAAAGGCTGGACCTCCTACCGCCTCCAACTCTTCAAGATGTTCCCTGTGAGTCCTTCTGCCACACAAACACACACACACTCACACACACTCACACACACTCTCTTTCACTGACACTGTGACTGACAGTGCGTTTAAAATGTATTGCGTGTATTTTAAATATTTAATTTCCTTCTGTAACAGTAGTGATGCTGTTAAATGTAAAGCGTGTGTGTTTTGGAAGAGACGTATTTGATGTACAGTACTTGTTTTTGTTTAGTTTTTTTTAATCCGAGCTGGATAAATATATCAAAATCAGCAATATAGTGTAAACATGGAAGCCGCATTAAGAACCTGGGATAGATGAACATATGGCTAAAGTAGCTTCATTTCCTTAATACGCACAATAAAGTCATGTGTAAGTATTTATTTATTAATGATGATGTAGTCTGTCGAGGTGTTGTTCGTATGGAGTCAGGTATATAATACAGTGTGGAAAATGGCAATAATGTTGAGT
>CM040982.1:25945535-25965535 GCA_022985145.1 Pangasius djambal | reverse complement strand
TTTTTTAATCGGCTCATTGTGTATTCATTCCTGGTGAACTCGTTGTTGTTAATGTTAAAGCTCTTCAAGCTTTTCAGAAATATTGCTCGATCGTGACAAAAGTATTCAGAACTAAAAATATTCAAACCCCACCGCAAGTCCTGGGAGTTACGTAGGACGAAATCTTATCTCCATATAAAAAATTGGAACAATACTGACATCCAGAGAAGGTCATCCTACTAGAGAGGAGGGGCCCAGGGAGCGGAGTTACTCATGGTCACCGATAACTAAACTAAACAAGCAAACATCAGGCACCAAACATGTCTTGGCTGATTGACTGCATTGGGGTGATGTATCTTTTTTTTTTTTTTCTTTCTTCCCTGAACAACAACGAAAAAACAAAGCACTTAAGTCCTGATCTGTCTGATGCTCTTCTGTTGAAAGGGTGTCAGTTTTACACTATCAGGAGCTTTCACACTCACTCTACCATCCGTTCTTCTTGCTCGATTGGTTTTGGTCTTCACGCTATAGACGTTTTGTTTTCATTTCGTATCTTCCTTCCTTTACATGAGTGGTGCTTTTTAAATTCTGAACAGTCAGCTCAGCTTTTTTTTTTTTTTTGGGTGCCTGTAAAATCTCAGAGCTGTTGTGATGTCACAGTAACAGCGTCGTAAAAGCAGCTTAACGAGGATGTGGGTTTGTCTCATCAAAGCACGAGGAACCTCGTGAACGTTTGCTCGTTGATTTATTAACACACCAAAAGAACTGCGTCACTTTTCCGGCCGCGTAGACACGTATTTATTTATTTATTGATGCTTGTCCGGGCGTTGGCTGAAAAATTCCACATAAACAGAAATGATGTCTCCGAAATCAACGGAGAAAACCGGAACATTTGTGAGCGAGATTATTTACTGGAACATTTGTTTGTGACTTGAACTGGTGCTTCATGAAAAAGGTCATTCCACGTGCTGTGTCGATTCAGACGTCACTCTCTTTTATTTGTGGCAAAGTCTCTCTCACTCTACTGGATAAATTTGTAATTCACTGGGCATATCGTTCGTTTTTGTTTTGTTTGGTTTGTTTGTTTTAAATGATGTGTTTTTTCGTTGGATTCACTCGTAAGGATCATCTTACTTCTGAACCGATATCTTTTTAACACCGAGTTCACCGAGCAGTTTTAACCCAAATTTCTGGAGCTGCACCAGCAAAGATTAAATCAACCAGAGTTGGAAGCTGATCAAGGATTTGTTAATCAGAGTTTTTTTTTAATTAAGGTCGCGATCTTGGTTATATACATGAGGAATTAAAATCTTCTGTCATAACCTCTGAAGAAATCCTCAAACGCAAAGCTGTTGCCGTTTACTTTTTTGAAATCGGCCAATCAGAATCCATTATCAGCTGTTTATCAAAACCAGCGTTTTTTTTTTTTCCTTCTTCTTCTTCTTTGAGGAAGAAGTTTGTATGTAGTCTATCTAATATGCACTGACAGTTAAAATACTAAAACGAATCTTTAACCATAAAATGAATCCCTAAAGCAACAGAAGAACAGGATCAAACAAGGTTTAAAGTTCAGTGCAACTGGATTACTAGATTACAATTCAGGTTGAATCTCGATCTTTCGCTGGTGCGGCCCAGAGACAGTTCTACATTTCCACAGCCGGTCTTTGTGCCAGTATTAGGGACGTTAATGGACTCTGTGCAGGAGACGGAGTGAAGTTTGAACCTGCTGTTTACCACGAGTCGGGGAAAGTGAGCTTCAGTACTGAAGATTAAAATATCACTGCAAAAAAAAAACAAAAAAAAAAACAAAGCCATGAGGAAGAGATGTCTTGAAATCTATGTGGATATTTTTCATTATGATCTTATAAAACAAAACAGTAGCATGGGGGAGCGATATGACGCAAATATTACATCACGATACTTGAAGAGACTTCTACGATAAAATGTCTGATAGGAAAAAAAACAGCAGTGTTACATTAAAACTGTGCTTGAGTATCGTTTAGGTTTCATTTTTTTTTCTTCTTGTCCCCGATAATATAATGAACAGTTAATTACATTTCAATGCGGAAATCCCACACCGTTTACTCCATCCACATTCCAAATCGCAAAGATCACGACCTGTTTCTTTTGCTCGACTGTCATTCCAATCACACTTCAGTCATATTTTAACTTGAATTTTATCTTTTTAACTGGTGTGAATCCCAAATCCACACCAGTTTCTAAATATTTACATGGACACCGCTGTTAGTCTGAAGTTATTTTAGTTGGGGGGAAAAAAAAAAAACCAGATGAAGAAATTTTTCATCTAAATGAAGACGTTAAAAGAAATCTGAATCCCGTTTCTAACCTTAACTGTAACGTTTGTAGCTTTTCGTACAAATTTAAGTTGTGCAGATTGTTGCAGTTGTGAATGTGGCACCGAAAAAAAAAAAGATTTACGTTTGAAACTACTTTTAACTGTACGCACAAGTATCATTTTGAGCGAGTAAGATTTTCACCTTCAGAATTTCGATTCACGTGTTATTTTTCCTTTCCACCACTGTAATCAAACTGTATTAGTGCATTAGCAGATCATTTCTAATTTCTTAAAGCATTTACTTCTTGGTTAATTACTTAAACGTTAAGTAACTGTCTGTGGGGTAAAAGGTTCAAATCTTAAATGTTGTGTACAGAATTATTAAATATGTTGCTACATATTTTTCAAGATGTTTCCACTTTGCGAAGGGATTTTTTTTTATTTTTATTTTTTTTTGCAGTGAATGTTATTTTGTGGGCGGAGTTAAACATAACACTATAACACTTATCGCCCTGTTTTTAACATTTTCACTGCGTTTCTCTTGTGAAATGTAGCCGTAACACAGAAGCGTTTTCCTGTGTTGATCTGAGCACCACATGTTCACCGTGTCCTCTCTTTCATTCTTCAACCTTAACTTCTTGATCGTTCTTGAATGCTGAATACGACTCGAACGGGCCTTCTTGCTAAGACCTCTCGCTTCTTGTGGAGTCATTTTTTTTGTAATCAGCAGCTATTTAGTTGTTGTTGTTGTTGTTGTTGTTGTTTTTTTTCCATTAACATAATGCATAGTACAGACGCCTCAGATTTGACCTTGAGGTCAAAGGTGAAAGGTCGTGAGGGGTCTTATGAAGACGGTCACTAAGAGTATGATTCAAAGATAAAATCCCTTCAGTTATTTTGAAGGAGAATCTATCTGAAGAATATACTATTGTCTATCTGAAGTGTTTGATATCTCTTATCGATATTTTCTTTCTGTTTTTTTCCTCTTGATTTCTGTTTTTTTTTATTTTTTTTTTTATACATGATTTATGTTTTTACAAAGACGTGTTTCTAGAGATCGCACGTATAAACGTTAATATTATAATACCATGCTGCCAAGCGCACCATTTTTGTTACATTTTTATTTAAGCAAAATGAAAACGTTTTTGTTGTTTGTTTGTTTGTTTGGGTTTTTTTTGCCTCTTTTTGAAATAAAGTTTTTAGAATAGCTACTTTTGTTAGCTAGAACTTTTTTCATAATGTATTTTTCTAACATTGCTTCCAGTTTGATGTCAATCGCAAAATAAAACTAAGACAGTTTTAGTGAGATACTTTATTATGAATATATGGATATGCTGAATATATTGAGTAGAGTGCAGAGTGTGCTTTACTCCCGGACCAGGCTTTGTGAATACTAATTGTAGCGACTGTTTTATTCCTTGCTCCTAAAATAATTTAAAAAGATGTTACACAACGAACTCTTGCGTGCTTCATTTATTCTTTCGACATTCTGAGTGCAGAGCAGCAGCAGTTTGGGAAAAGAGAATTATTCATTCACACGCCAGCAACTTTGGATGAAAATGAGTATTACAAGAAGCAGGAAAGAAATTAGAGCTGGCACGATGCCGCTTTCTCTTTTCTGATACAAAATACGGGAACATTCAATATCAGCCGATATCCATAACCTTCCAATATGTTTTTCTTTAAAAACTACTAAAGCTTTAAAACATTTGTTTTAACTGAATCCCTTAAAAATACAGGAAACAAATAAAGAGCTAGAAACACGAGCTAGACAAAACCGCAGCTTTCACACAAAAATCACTTATATTGCAAATATATATATATATATATATATATAAAGTATAAATGTAATTCTAACAAAAAATACAATTAAGTCTTGTTATATGTAAATGTTTCTACTTCCAAAAATAAAATCTTTTCCAAAAAAAAATAAAAAATTTTCAATCTTTTCTCTTATATCATCCACCATTTTCTTTGCTGATATTAGCCCGATTCTGATCCTGGATGCCATCTCTAATATAAACACCACACTAATTTTCCACTTTATTAGGTACACCTACCTCATACCAAGCAGGAGTTATGAAGAAATTAGCGATTTCTTTAAAAAAAAAAAAAACAACGAAAAAAGGAAATCAAAGAGGAAGAACTACTTCTTTCAATCTTAAGAGTGTGTAATATACATATGCTATATTCACACAGTTTAGAAATATTGTAGACGACACACATCCAAGACTGCAGTAAGAAATTCAACTGTCTTTGGATGAGTGCATAAGTATTGGCTCCCTTCATGCAATATAACTTCTGGGAGATTTTTATTTTTATTTTTTTGGTATCTACTTTACCTGCTATGTTGGCGTATATGTTGTCGTTTCATTCATCTTGAAATGCAGCATCATCTCAGGTACAATTATCACACGTAATACTAAGTCCACTAAGTAAGGAATAAAACACCTGGGAGTGTGTGCTGTTATAGGAAAATAATCAACAACAGCCTGGTGAGATGAAGCAGAGATACTCCTAACACCTGGAGGTGGAACGTCCTGAATGTGTTTTATTGCTCTTGTACAGTACCACAGCAATTTGCCAACAATTACAGTTTTTCATTTAATAAGGTATGACATCATACTTTTTATCCATTTGTAGCTACACTTAATGTTGTGGAATGTCTGTGAAACAGGTTTATCGCTGTTCTTACTTATGTTATAGCAGCTAGAAACAGTCGCTTCCTCACCAGCCTCTATTTTTTCTGCTTTCTTGAAGTTAAGACAAAAAATTCGCAGCTTGTCATGTTACTAAGAGCCACGAAGCGGAAAACTGACTGTTACAAAGCACTGACACTGGAGACTCCTTCCAAAAATGTTAAATAAACATCTCCTTACAGAAAACATCATCTCAAAGATTTTTCTTTGTGAAATGACACGTTTTTTTAATCCGTCCCTGTTAAGTTACTAGATATTACTACAGAAACTATAACATTAGAAAGAGCACATTAATATAATCCTGTGATTTCCAGGTGCAATACTGTCCGAGAAAATTAATCAACACCTTATGACCAATCAGAATCCAGAATCTAACAGCGCTGTGGTATAAATGGCAATTAAACCAACACTTACGACGAGAATGTCCCAATAAGAGACAACCAGACTCCTATAGGACACTTAGACAACCATCAAATATATTCAGAGTCAGTCACAGGACGCTTGTTAAACTATTAGGACCCATTTGAAAAACACAAATTCCCATTACCGCTCATTATAAACCATTACAAACCCACTAAGAACCCACCGAACCCATGTCAGTGTCTGGCTCCTGACCGTGACCGTCTGCTTTAATACGATTAACCGTATTACTGAGTGTGTTACTACGCCGGAGCTGCCAGTGTTAATGGACTGAATCCAAAATGGCTTCCTCCTGGGTGTGTGTAGTCAGCGACTGATTTGAGGGGAATGTCAAGAGGATGCTCTCTGTGAAATAAGTAAATAAATAAATTCTTGTAAATCCACCTTTCCGCTTTTTCTCTCCTCCTTGGATTAACGTGGTTATAAAATCTAACATTATTTATTATCAATATCCTTCAGAAATCCTTCAGCGAGCACAACAACCAGATCTGTCAGGAGTTACACCAAATTTAAATTTTTATAGTCTTGGGAATTGTATTAATACATAATATTTAATTACGCTGTTATATTAATAATCCTAACTATCCTAGCTAACTGGTTCATGTGACTTAACATCCGAAAGCTGGACAAAGTGGTCCAATAAATGCACAACAATAAAAGTCATATGTGCTTTAAGGATCATATTGTAATCCTTTTCCTAAATATAAGACGTGTGTAATTAGCTTTAAAAAAAAAAAGCTACTGAAATAATTATTGGAATTGTTTGAATAATAATGAGATTAAATGTTCTCCTAGGTGAGCTGTATTCATTATTTATTTGAATAAATAGGCTATTTTTTTTCAGCAAGCTGTAAACAAAAAAAAAATCCCTGCTCCACTGAACCAACCAGCGCGCTATTGTTTACGGGATTCCCTCATTAATTATTCATGCGGCGGCGCGATCAAAGCGGCAGTAAAGCTGCGCGCTGATTGGCTGAGCTGGGATTCCCTCATCCATTATTCTGTTTTGTGAACAAAGAGGCGTTAAAGGTCGCGCGCTGATTGGCTGACGCAGCGCGCGAGGGCAGAAACAATAGGTCTCCTCCTGGGACGACCGTCAGGACTCACTTCAATGAATCGACTCCTTTGAATCCTTTTGATTCGTCACGCCAGAAATACTACACAACAGATCCCTGCTCCAGATGGTCACTCTGTCTAGATAAACATTTTAGCTTAAATATCTGACTCTAGTCTGTGAACACTGTCTGTAATCACATTTTTAAATATATTTGATAGCTGGTGCTCTACATGTCCACCATGTTAATAGGAAACTGGCAAGTTATAGGCTTTGGACTATTAGTTAAATATAGTAATGTTGTTTATAAAATAATAGCAAATATCGTACAAGAATACTGAGAAAGATTACTGGTTATTTTATATAAATTTACTGGGCATATATTAATCTAATTTACTCTATGATTCTGGTTTTAAAGACGGATTAATTTCCAGGGAAACATGCATTTTCATGTGTTTCTCTATATTTCCATATTTTCCTCGTCCATCTGTAAAATGTTCACTTTCAGTGAAAACTGCTGTCACTCATCGAACCAGTGTGTCTGTATTTTTACACAGTTTCTGATAAACCTCTTTACTGCACTCCATATCACGCTGCTACTCTTCTCTTTTTTATTCTTGTCACATCTGCACGAGTTTTATCTATTTATCTACTGTCTCTGTAACACAGGCAGCTGTAATGCTTTAATTTTCCCATGAGGAATTAATAACAGTTTATCTTATCTTACCTTCTCTTACCTTACATTACCTTGTCTTGTCTTGTCTTGTCTTACCTTATCATGTCTTGTCTTGTCTTGTCTTACCTTATCATGTCTTGTCTTACTTTGTCTTGTCTTGTCTTACCTTACCTTATCATGTCTTGTCTTACTTTGTCTTGTCTTGTCTTACCTTGTCTTGTCTTACTTTGTCTTGTCTTACCTTATCATGTCTTACGTTGTCTTGTCTTACTTTGTCTTGTCTTGTCTTACCTTACCATGTCTTGTCTTACTTTGTCTTGTCTTGTCTTACCTTATCATGTCTTGTCTTACTTTTTCTTGTCTTGTCTTACCTTATCATGTCTTGTCTTACTTTGTCTTGTCTTACCTTATCATGTATTGCCTTACTTTTTCTTGTCTTGTCTTGTCGTACCTTATCATGTCTTGTCTTACCTTATCATGTCTTGTCTTACTTTGTCTTGTCTTGTCTTACCTTATCATGTCTTGTCTTACTTTTTCTTGTCTTGTCGTACCTTATCATGTCTTGTCTTACTTTTTCTTGTCTTGTCGTACCTTATCATGTCTTGTCTTACTTTTTCTTGTCTTGTCTTACCTTATCATGTCTTGTCTTACTTTATCTTGTCTTGTCTTACCTTATCATGTCTTGTCTTACTTTGTCTTGTCTTACCTTATCATGTCTTGTCTTACTTTGTCTTGTCTTACCTTATCATGTATTGTCTTACTTTTTCTTGTCTTGTCTTACCTTATCATGTCTTGTCTTACTTTGTCTTGTCTTGTTGCAGAGGTACAATAAACGAAACATTTTCCCACAGAGGCCTTACCTTCTCTTATCTAGTCTTGTCTTAACTTATTTTGTCTTGTCTTCTCGTCCTGTCTTCTCTTGCCTCTTCCTATCTGGTTTTTAAGTAAAAATAACCAGTTTGAAAGGTTGAGCTTATACATGGTCATTTCATGTATCTTGTATCTAGATTGTCTTCAGATAAGAAATTAAACTCTTTCCAGTTACAGTGAAACCTGCATTGCTGTAGTGTGTGTAAGATGCAAATCAAAAAATTACACTTGACCAGTAAACTGAGACAGCGATGTTCCACTATGTAGCTGTTTTATGCAAAAGATGATTGGATCCATTTTGTCATAATACACTGAACACACAACATCTGGACAGAATGCATCTGAAACCCATGAAGTGGTTTAAAAGATGAATTTATTTGAAAGGCATGAGTCATGGGTATTTTTGACTTTCTATATCTGGATAGGAAAATGAAACTCAAGACGCATGAAACGACCACAAAAATCGATAACCAAAGACTACAAAGACTATCTATCTATCTATCTATCTATCTATCTATCTATCTATGACAAAATTCCACTGTAAAAAAAAAAAAATGATGATAAAAAATAAATATATAATAATATATATTATGCATCATTATTAAATATAATATGATATAGATTTTAAAAATGAATGAATATTTTATAATATAATATAAATACTATTCTAAGATTAAAACACTTAAATGACTCCAAACCAACTTAAGAGTCGGCCATTAATGTGAATCGATTCATATGTTCGACTCGCTTAAGGGAGTCGTTTAAAACAAATTAGAAGAACCGATTCGTTCACGAATCTCCCATCACGACTCTTTCTCTCTCTCTCTCTCTCTCTCTCTCTCTGTCTGTCTTTCTGCTACATACACAACACCAGCCTGATTGTTTGCGTTCAGCGAGGAAACACGCGTTCGGGTCGGACACGGAACAGCAGTCGGGCCGGAAGTGCGCTGCACGTGCATTCGGTTCTGCCCGGACATACACACACACAAGGAGAGAGCGTGAGGCGCGTGGAGATAAGGAGGCAGGAAAGCGCGAGGCGAAGACGTCGGGATTCTCGTGACACGCACACACACACACACACACAGCAGCAGCAGCAGCAGCAGCAGCAGCCGCGCGACCGGTAAGTGGACACGAGATACTTCTGTAATGTGTGTGAAGATGTAAAGATGGTTCTTTAGTGGATCGTGCAGGCTCGTGCAGGCTCGCGCAGATCCTGATGTGCCGTTTGAGCGCGCGATCAATAGATTCCAGGAAGACATGGCCCGCGTGAGGAAGCTGTTATAATGCGTTATTAGACTCTCAGATCTCTCCTGAAGAAAAAGGAGTCGTGATAATAATAATAATAATAATAATAATAATCATCATCATCATCATAGTTAAGTCAGTGCATTTGTAGTAACAAAAAAATGATAGTAGTATCTTGTTTGTTTGTTTGTTTGTTTGTAAAGATGCACTGATCTCACTCTTCTCATTTGTTTTTAATGCAGTTGAGGTATCAGTGCTATCAGAAAACACCCCCTGAAGTCCTCTTAGTAGCTTAATAGCTAAAGATCACAACCTTGGAACAAAATCCTGTGCATCAGATCAGATCTGACCTCATTTCCCACTGCTGGATTATAAACCATGAACACGCGATGATCCGTAATGTGACACGGAGCTTCAAAAATTTGTACGATTTTGTTCCTAGGTTGGAGGTCAGGGGTGTGGTGTTGGTGTTGAAGTGCTTTAAGAGAAATTGGGTTTATGTGCAAGATGTGTGTCACGTCAGGGAGCATCACACGTGTTCATGGCTTATAATCCACCAGTGGGGGAAAATAGGTCACATCGGATCTGATACCAGGCGGGCGCTCAACTGATATTCAGCATCAGCCATGTTGAATCTGTTGTTGTTGTTGTTGTTGTTGTTGTCATGGTGCCCCAGCAGGTAGCCTTGCAGCCTCACAGCTTCAGGGGTCCCCAGTTTGTTCCTGATCTCGGGATACTTTGTTTGTGATGTTTCACACGTTCTCCACGTGTCTCTGTAGGGGTTCCTCGGGGTTCCTCGGGGTTCTCCGGTCTCCTCCCACCTCCCAAAACATTTCAGTAGGTGGATTGGCTACAGTAAAATGCCCGTTTTGTGAATGAGTGTGTGTGAGAGTGGGTGTGTCACACCCAGTATTCCGGGGATAGACTCCGGATCCACTGACACCCTGACCAGGATTAAATGCTAAAATTCTTCTTCTTCTTCTTCTTCTTCTTCTTCTCCTCCTCCTCCTCCTCGTCCTCCTCCTCTACACTGATGCAGAGCTGAGAGCCGTAATGCTGCATTGCTAAATAAGACTATAGTTGAGACTGTAGCTTTCTTCAGTTTGTCACAAGGTTCTATGCAGAACCCTACAACACGGGGTTTCCTCAGAAAAGGTTCTCCTTTAGAACGTTAAACCGTTAGCCATCCCAAGACCTCATGATGAGCGTCATTGTTTTAAAAGAGCAGTGATTTATGGTTAACAGATGAATGTTGGCTTGAACACACACACACACACACACACACACACACACACACACACACACACACACACACAAAATCCCACACTAACAGATCTGGCAGTTCTCCTCAAGCGAGAGAGATGTGTTTATATGTGGTGTTTCATAAATCCTCGTGCCCGGGTATGCATGGTGGAACAGGTTCGAGTAAACACACACACACACACACACACACACACACACACACACACACACACACACACACACACACACACACACACAGTGGTGAACTCTGTGACAGCAAGCTGTTAAACTCATAAGCAGAGGGAAGGAAGAGAGGAGGAAAATCATTCCCGATGTTTGGCTTGTTGTGGGTTGACGAGTGTTTTCAGCGTCGTCATGACGATCTGAACAATAGCGAAGGCGCTTGGGAGGTGATCGAGAAACGGGGTGCTGTTCTGTGACCTTGTTTTTGTGTGTGTGTGTGTGTGTGTGTGTGTGTGTGTGGTCATGAAAGACAAACAGTCGTGATCTGGATCTTAATAGAGAGTGAAGGTCAGTGAGTAACTGCTTTGGAATCGGAAAACCAGGCAAAAGGAGCTGGTGATGCAAACCGTGATGGAGATTAAAGATAGAGGAAGATATTTACACACACACACACACACACACACACACACACACACGAAATGAGCTAATTATTAAAGAAAAACGTGAGGAAAACGGAAGTCCACAGATAGAATCAGACAAAAATAATAATTGTGGGAAGGTCAGTTGTGGGTTAAGTGTGTGTGTGTGTGTGTGTGTGTGTGTGTGTGTTTGGCTGAACACTCAGTCTGTTCCTCTTCCACTGGCGGTTCTCATAAATCCCCCCAGACCACCACACACACACACACACACACACACACACACACACACACACACACACACACACACACACAGCTGACCTTGCAAACACTCACTCACTCACTAAAAAAGCGCATCAGTTTAGGGATATTATGAACTCAGAAATTAAGGTTCTTTGCTAGTGACCAAGATTTTAAACACCTTAGTGTGTTCAAGAATCAACCTCAAGGAGTTAATATTGGTCTTGTGTAAACAGTTTGTAGTTACAAAAGCCACTTTTTGTTGTCTCTTTTTCCTCTAAAGTGGGCAGGGCTAATCATGAGTAAAGCGTACATAAGCTCCACCAATCACGAGGCCGAAGTCATAGCTATAATAATATCTTCTGGTTTGTGCTTAAATGCTCTCGAGTCTGAGCAAGCTAGCAAGCAAAAGCTAATCAGGAGCCACTGTGCTAACTCGATAACTGGGTTTAGCATTCCTGTAGCAAGCTAGGATTCTCAGACAGAGGGATGTCCATAAAGTGTGCTTATTAGACTATCAGGCCACGCCCACGTGGACAGTTTTCCGTTTCACAGCGGGCAGAGACATCCATGGATGTTTGTTATTGGCTTAAATAAACACCAGCTCTTATTTATAGATTATCTATTTAAAGGTGCAGTAGTCGATTTTTTTTACTAGTACAAATAATGTCGAAAAATATGTAGAACATGATAAAAAAAAAAAACATGGCCCTTGAGCGTATTACACGGCTGAGAACACGTTTGGAAAACTGCGTTAAGGTCCGGAGTGCTTGTTTGTGCTTGGATGCATCTCCTGTTAGACATTTATAGAGACTCCAACAACACCACAGCCCCATCTCAGTCTCAGATCAGCAAGCACAGCCAGGTAACTCTCCTGTAAACAAAACAAGCAAACAAAAAAAGCATTAAGCCTTGAAAATACTTAACAAGAAATGCAGTAAAACCAGAACAAACACTGGCAGTGCTTTTCCAAGATGGGGCCATTTAATTTATTAATGGTGAAGGGGTAGAACTGCGCGCAGAATTAGCTACGTTGCTGCTGGAAGTGTTTCACGTGTTTATAGTGTTATAACTTGGCTTCCAAGCAGGTGAATGACCTGTCTTTTAGCTAGCAATGCTAACATGCTAGTACTATAGCTTAGAGCTCATAAGAGCTTATTAGAAAGAGAAACAGGACAGTGACAGCACTCATGAACCTCCTCATGAAGCCTATTTTTGCATGTTTATTGTGATATACGCTAACACTAGTTGAACCATCATTGGTCCTGTGGGCGGAGCTTTGTATACATGGTAGAAATTGGGGGCGGGCTCAAGGATCTAAAAAAAATCATTCAAATCTTATCTACTCCACCATTTTAACCTTTAAAGAGCTAATCTTGCCAAATATTGATAAATCTTACCTAAACGTGGGTTTGTCACTATTGATCTTAGCTCAGCTTCTGGTGTACATAAATTATAGATCTTCTTGTTCCTGGATTTCTCAAGCGTAGTGTGGCGCATGACGGCTGAGAGAGCAGTTACATAAATGCAAAAAAACAGTGTGATTTAAAAAAAAAAAAAACTGCCAAGTCACGACAGAAGGCAGTTCTTTATTTACCACAGTGTCTGAAAGTGTGACTTATCAGTCGGGTGAAAGATTCAGAGCTTCAGAGCCAAAGCAGGACGTCAGGTCGAATCTGTGCCGGGTGGAATGAGGAAGTATGGACCGTTTCTTTTCCTTTTTCATCCGCATTTTCCTCTTTATTAGAACAAAGCTCTGTTTCGGGTAAACTCACTGCACTAGAATGAGACACGGCACATGAACAGGGTCTTTTTTTTTTTTTTTAAAAACAGTATCACCACGAATCTTTGTCAGTACATTGCTGATATTTCTGCAAGTATTTTGTGTAAATGTGAATTAGCTTTGTCTAAATTTTCGTACTTCAAAGAAGGAAAAATCTAGTCTCTGGATATTGTTAGAATTAAAAAGTTCATTTCACTGTGAATATGCTCATCATATGAGGGAGAGGCGTTTACTGATCAGCTTGTTGGAAAATCATTTATTTATTTATTGCTTAATCAAGACCATTCAATTCAGTTCAGTTCAGGTTTATTTATAGTGTTTAACAGCAGACATTGTCACAAAGCAGCTTTACAGCAATATAAAAATTCTGGATATAAATTTAAAATTTATACATTTATCCCTAATGATACAATATAGAGTATATTATACCATACTTTATATAAAGAAAATGCCATTTTCTGTATCAAATCTAGCATAAAGCCGTCAATGATCAACATTTGGGAATTTCATCTGTAATATCCTTTTAAGTATAGATAGGAAAGAACATGTTAAATAACAAATGGGAGGCAAGGAGGGAAGGAAGGAAGGAAGGAAGGAAGGAAGGTAAATAGCAAAGAAAAATCAAAAGCAAGCATGAAAAAGAAGGCAAAGAAACATAGAAGAAAAGGAATGAAGAATGGAGAGATAAAAGATAAATCAATAACAAATGGAAAGAGGATAGATAGATAGGAATGTACAAAAATATTAAACAAGGCAACAATAAACACTAAAACTTGTGTGTACTGCATGTTTTCTCTGATCAGAGCTTCGAGATTGCGTGTTCACTCCAGTGTGATTTCTAATCTCCAGCTCAACTGTCGCGTCTCTGACTTTGACCTGAACGCTAACAGCTCTCCGTGTTCCTCTGCAGCTTTGACCATCGAGGCTTTATACAACGTGTGAAATATTAAAGCAGCGGTTCGCTCTTCTGAGCTGATTGCTGTTGAATATTTCATCGTGGCTGAATGAGTGAACACAATGTGCAGTGTGTAAAGAACACGGGAGGGGCAGGGATGCTTGGTTAGGTTCTTACATCACACACACGCACACACGCTCATGCATGAACTTGAAGGAGCAGATGGGGTGATGAGATGTGTGTGGTGATAACGAGCTCAGCCTCTTCTGGAAAGTTGTTAGCATTAATTATGTATATTTGTTTTGGATCATTTTCGGGGAGGGTGCCAATAATTCGGAAACGAATTCTAAAGATGGATGGATGGATGGATGGATGGATGGACGGACAGATTGAAAGATGGACAGACAGATAGATGGATAGACAGACAAATAGCTGGATAGATAGGTAGATAGATAGACAGACAGTTTTGGGACAGGTTGCAGCAGCGTTGTGGGTAGGAACTTGTGGGCAGTGTTCTTATACAGATGTGGAAAAGAGAGACAGATGGACGGACGGACGGACGGACGGGCAGATAGACAGGCTGGCAGACAAATAGACAGGTGGACAGACAGACAGACAGACAGATAGATAGATATTATTGGCATATTATTCTTGAAGGGTGCCAATACTTCTGAAGCTGATACATCAGTGTAACATGGGTATTTTGCAGACGTGTGTGTGTGTGTGTGTGTGTGTGTGTGTGTGTGTGTGTGTGAGAGAGAGACAGGAAGAGAGACAGAGGAATAAAGAGGAGAGCAGCTGTGTGTTGTGTGGGACTCGTTTACATTGAGGAAGTCTAGCGTTGCTTGAGCCTGAGTGTCAGCTTCCTCTCTGAGCAACAGAAAGAGGAAGAGTGGAGCAGAACACTTCCTCAAATTTCTGCCACTTCAAGCTAATGAAGAACGTCTCGTCCCTGCAGAGAACCTTACACACACACACACACACACACGAGGGGAAAGGTAACACAGCTCTGCTCACTGGTACGGGAAGATCACAGGGTCACAGAGTTTAGTTAACTGAAGTGTGACTCAATGTGACAGGTAGAGAATTGTGTGTGTGTGTGTGTGTGTGTGTGTGTGTGTGTGTGTGTGTGTGTGTGTGTGTGTATGTGTGTGTGTGTGTTCAAGCCTTTGTACTCAGGCATTTACAAGTGCCAACACAGTAACTGCATAAATGAACTTTTATTTGATGATCTTATAATAATACAGCTTAATAAAGTTTCTAGAAAGTTGAGTCATAAATTTTATCTGTGATTGGTTACAGTGGCATTGTGGGCGGGAACTTGTGGGCAGGATTCTTGTGCAGGTGTGGAAAAGCACGTTAAGTCGGAAAACATTTGGGACTTTTCATCAAACTCTGTGAAGTAATATAAACTCAAAACTAAGATTCCCTTTTCTTCTGTAATTTTGGGGCGTTGCTGTGTAAGTGTGTAAAATAGAGGGTGGAGTCAATGCGAATCGATTCATTCATCGCCTGCAGTTTGATTTACAGCAGCCTGAACGTCACTTTCAAAATGGCGACTGGGCACAGTACTGAAGGGCAGGTATTAAATCAGGTCATTCAGCTCAGAAGTCAGGAATCTGGGCAACATCCACCCAGATTCCCCTTTACATCAGTCTTGATAAAACTTGATTTTTCTTGACGTGTAGCTTTTGTCTTGTGAAAACTTTTATTAATGTGATTAGACTTTTGTGCCAGATATTTTTATTAAACACAAATGACCAAGATCTTTGACCTGTCGTTTCTAATTGCAAATCCCGCAGAACTAATTAACGTAGACCTTCTTTATATGTTTATAAAATTCAGAGACTAGTCATACAAATACGACCTTGCATGGGGCATCCATGTTTTTCCCGAGTGGAAGCACTGGAAAGTGTTTAGGAAATCGTAAATCAACCTGAAAAATGTCCGAGTTCTGAGTACAGAGTATTGCAGTATAAAGCAGGGATGTTGTCCAGGTCTGGAAAGTATGTTGGAAAAACGTTTAGACTTTCTGTTAGTCAAAGGAACGTGAGCATTAGTGCAGAGACATTGTTTTCTGCATTACTGCAGCCTCCTGGATGCACATCCCACCTTGCGTTATCTACATTCAGTTTTCCTGGAGCTCATGAACTGTAACATGGAAAATAATAAACGCAGAAAGTACAAAAATCAATCATGTATGTAATATGTATATTATGTATATATCATTTTTTTCTGATTTAATTTATTTAATGAAATCCACTGACTGTAGGAACAAGAAATGTGGATAACTACGTATATATTCAAGGTTCGTGTGTAAAACGTTAATGCAAGTTTAAGAACACACACATAAAACATGCAAGCAGATTTACTAAGAGGGTTGATGGAAGATAAATGCTAAATGCTAAATGTTAATGATGTGAAACAATAAATGTTAATCTTTAACACTGTGATTTCCTGCAGCCTCAGAGTTACTTTCCGAATGATGATGATTGTAAAGGGCAGGTATTACATTTTGAAGCCTTTTTTTTTTTAACCATTTGAAGACAAAATGATACCATTTATTTATACTAATTCGTAATCATGTGAAAGGTTATTGAAATGAAACCTTAGGATCTCAAAATAATTCGACGGTTTAATCAAAGTGAAGGCGTATTGTTGCCGTGGAGAGTTTCACGTTCGCCGCATGTTCACACCTCTGACACCAACAGCACTTTGATTTACACAGACGTTGTCTCTACACTCTTTAATTCTACTCTCACGTGTATTTTGAAGTTTCTGTGTGATCCATCCCCTTTAATCAATGTTATAGTTATACGTTATGACATGAAGCCTGCCAACTGCATCTCACTCGTATGTCACAGGGCAGCATAACACACTTGGAGGAAAGCGCTATCTGCCCTCTTCTGCATACACGAGCTCACAAATGGACACGATTGGCTAGTGTGTCTGTGATTGACGGGCAGACACGGCGGTGGCGTTGTCAGGATTCTAACTCGTGATCTCACACTGACCAGGCCAGCGCTTTTCTGTTGCGCCGCTCATCAGTGTTAAACTTTGCACTTTGTTTGTTCAGTTATTCACACCCACTAACTGCACACAATTTATTATTGCTCACACAAACTAGTGCTAGCTGTTTGGGACGTTACATTGTAAGGTTTTGACTGTAACATAAAATATGCCAAAGCAGTCTTTGCTGCTACACAAGCGCACAGACTTAATGAATAGACACAGTGACCCTGCACCTGTTCTTCTCCCTCCCTCTCTCCCTCCCTCTCTGTCTCTCTGTCTCTTTCTCTCTCTCCCTCCCTCTCTCCCTCCCTCTCTCCCTCCCTCTCTGTCTCTTTCTCTCTCTCTCTCTCTCTCTCTTTCCGGAAGCTTCTCTGAAGTCCCCCTGAGCAGCTCGGAAGGAAAGTGTAGCTGTACTGGCACCATGCCAGGGGAACCTCCAATCCCTGTACATATATATATATGTGTGTGTGTGTGTGTGTGTGTGTGTGTGTGTGTGTGTGTGTGTGTGGTTATTCACACAGAGGGTGTGGTTGATTAAGGATGTATCAGAGAAGATCATTCTGAAGACCACATCAAGTTCAGTCCGACCGCAGTTTTAGTTGAAGTAGCGTTCAGGTGTCTCCCATATTGCCGTAGCGACGGGTCAAATATTATAAATGCTATGGCTCAACCATAAATATTGGCACCTCTGCTAAACTAAAGCTCACGTGATGTCATTTGTGTCTAAATCTACAGACTACAATCTACAATGTATCTACAGCATGCTAGCTGGTGTGATGGTTGACGTTAGCTAGCGCTCGTGTCCATGTAACAGAACTTTGTCCTGAAATGAAGTGAAATACATTTTCTACTCGAATTGAGGAACTTTGTGAAATATGCATTTGAACTTTCATGGACCTACGGTTGGAAATCCACAGACCCCCCCCAAAAAAAAAAAAAAAATCAACTTTGTATTTCATATGTTTAAAATTTTTACTCTTGATTGTCTTCCTCGCTATTTCAGGCTGGTTCGTTTGATTTCGACCGACCTGTCCTCTAGCACTCATCATCTGATGTAAGACGATCCTCCCTTCAGCCCCACAGCAATTATTCTCTCCTCCTTCAGGGACTAGGGAGTGAAGGGAAGGGAAGAGACTACGGAATCAAAATGTCCGCTTTAGAGATCCGCTTCTTCCCCTTTTTCACGCACAGTTAACACACTTATTACATTTTCTGCAGTTGTGTATTCTTTAAATATCACAGTTCACCCGTGCGTGCGTGTGCGTGTGTGTGCGTGTGTGTGTATGTGTGTGTGTGTGTGTGTGTGTGGAAGTGTCAGTCTGAAGTACGGGTGTAAACCTCACGCTTCCACATTTCGATGTGATAAGGCAACGATTCGATACTTGATGATACCTCTGACTCTGCTGCGATACAATTTCGATTAAGTATCTGATATAGACTTACGGTTAATACAGGGATGATGATGATGATGATGATGATGATGAATAGAGATGAACTATTTTAAAAGTATCAGAGTTATGGCCCAAATCACCTTGCTACCCTGTTCATGCACCAGTTATGAATATAAATATGAATGATTTTTTTTTTCCTCACTATTAACAGTTTGGATTGTCGCGTCGTTTCATTTCAGTCATTCGCTTTTAAATTGAAGCCTCAATCCACACTTTCCATTTATTACTTATACATTTATTAATTTATAATTATAACTTATTAATGTATTAATTATAACTTCCGGTGCCTGTTACAGCGGCTCCCACTTACTTTTGAGTTTCTTTCTTATATTCTTGAGTGTCTCTTATTTTTATGATCTTTCTTCGTCACTTTTTATCTTCTCTTTTCATTCTTGGTGCGTCTCTTTTACATTTTTATACTTATATATTTTTTATTTTTTATATCTTTATATCTGCTGCTGTAACAATGCAAATTTCCCCACTGGGGGACGAATAAAGGATTAGCTTATCTTAGCTTAGCTTAGCTTAGCTTACAAACTTAATGTGAAGTATGGTTATTAGTTACATCAGACAACTCAACAAGAAGAATTCTTCTCAAGCCTGAAGACAAAAAACATTAATAATATAACACTGTTAGAATAAAGTTCAGAATTATTGGCACACTTCATGCTAAATGTTGACGTTGTTATTATAGCTCTGGTTTTGCTTAATGCTATTTTAATTTTTCTGTATCTTTTTTTCTTACTTCTGCAGACCATCTGTATCTTTTATCATTGAACGTTTTTTTAGTTTCTCCACATGCATGCTAACAGATTAATTAGTAAATAGATTTTCCCATGTGTGCAACCTCGCATTTATACCCCAAGAAAAACAGGAAATGATCAACAGCGATTACAGTGTAGTGCGAGTAAGAGCAAAAATTCAAAATGTCCGATTTCTTCAAGAGCGAGTGCATTTATTTCAAATAATCTTAAAGGGAGCTGATAATTTTGTGATCATTTTATGTTCATTTACAGAAAATATACAATTTAAAATATAATAAGAAAGATTTTGTTAGAGAGCTTGTAAATCTGAGCAGTTTGTTCAGTTGAAAATATGAATCATTGTGTGTGAGGTTTTTACACAGTTATTTTTGTGAAGGGCGCTAATAATAAGTGTGTGCACGGGACACCGTGTGTGTGTGTGTGTGTGTGTGTGTGTGTGTGTGTGTGAGAACAGTGTGAACAGTGTGAACAGAACACATGACACACTCAACTGGCTGATTAAACACTGCATTCTGTATCAGTGCTAATTATTCTGCTCCTCTATAATTCTGTAATGTTCAAACACACACACACACACACACACACACACACACACACACACACACACACACACACACACACACACACACACAAGCCTCGTTCCAGGAGAGACATTTTCTGTTCAGCGAACGGGACAGAATACTCAGACTGTCTCTATGTGTTTCTCTGACTCTCTGTCTCTCTGTCTCTCTCTCTGATTTTTTGTCTCTCTCTCTCTCTCTCTCTCTCTCTCTCT
>CM040982.1:25861200-25943961 GCA_022985145.1 Pangasius djambal | reverse complement strand
GTGCGCGTGTGTGTGTCCTAACTGGGTTCTCCACAGGAAGAAGGTGAGCTGATTGTTGAGGGTCTCCTGAACATCTCTTGGGGGCTGCGGCGACCAATCAGATTGCAGATGCAGGATGACAACGAGCGAATCAAACCACCTCCCTCATCTACATCCTGGCACTCGGGCTGTAACCTGGGCAACCAGAGGTCAGGTCATAAACCACACACACACAGACTCACACTCAGACTATGTAAAGTAAACGTGCAGACCCTGCAAGAAACTAGAGCTGTTTCGGAGCAGAATCTCCATGGAAACTGCTTTTATAGCATTTCACTCCTACTCCTTATCATCTAGAAAATCTTCAGACGAACAGCACAGGGTGTGTTCAGTGTACGCATTCCCTCATGACTTTATCAGCACACAGACATAACAAGTCTGAACATTTACTGGAAGTGAGAAAAGTTTTAAAAGGTCGCAACACTTCCTTTCATCTCCAGCTGCGTCCAAGGTCATGTCTTATCTTTCTACTGGATGGGATTTAGACGCATACTTTAGATTTTGATTTCAAGGACTTTTCAAGCACTAATGGTTCCCATTTTACATTATACTATATACTGTATATTACCTCAGTAACACTTTCTTAATTAATGCTTAAGATACTTACTTAGCTGTAAGTAATCTAGTGTTATTATAGTCGTTCTTCAATAATTACTAATCACTATAATAAATTACTACGCTGACTAAACTATAATGACTTATTATCCAGTTTTGAACCATTTACATGCATCATTGCTGTACGCTATCCTTATTTCTTCATAACAGATGCACAAATTACTGATAAATTAAATTACTGTGGTAATGTATTGTTTCATGGCTCCTTAATTAATGATTAAGTACTTACTAACTTAGCAAAAGAAAAAGTAGTCATGTATTTCCATATCAGTTCTCTATTAATTACTCCTGAAAGTAATAAACAGAAAAGCTAATGAAAGTATAATAATTTAGTAACTAATCTTAAACAGTTGTGGTAAATAGGTAAACTGGGCTGCTCCTCACTGCTATGAGGACAAAATATTAATGACTTGTTAATTCAGTTTTGACTGATTACTAGTGATTTAATAGCGATTAAGGGAAATGGGATTGATTTCGTCACTTTGTTTGTGTAGGAAATAATAATAATAGGTAACATTGGTGTATCAGTAATTAATGCTTCTGTAATGACACAGTGGTTCAAAACTGGATAATAAGTCATTATGGTTTTGTCAGCATAGTAATTTAATATTCGTTACTAAATCAGTACACTTTAGTCAGCATAATAGTTTATTATAGTCATTAGTAATTATTGAAGAACTACTATGGTAACCCTTGGCTGCTAAGTTATTAAGTAAGCATTAATTAAGGAAGGTCAGTAACCATAGGGAGGATGTCATGCACACTAGTACAGATGTTATGGTGAGACATCTGTAACCTGGCAAGTGCAAAATGGTTTGACGTGACGCAGCGAGGAGGTGAGATGAACTGATATCTGCTTAGATTAGTATGATGTATGGATATGATGTACTTACCAAGGCCGAGATCAAAACTCTGTCACATGAGGCAGCTAAGAGACTTAAAAAAAAAATTGTATCTCTCTCAATTTTTTTTTTAATCGCGAAAAAATAATACTTGTGCAGATCATCACGAAACATCTGTGGATTCTTTTTAAAGAATGTTCATCAAAAAAAAGAGAACCTGGGAAGAAGGAATTTATGGTTACACACCGTCCAAGAAAAATGCAGTCTGGGTTTTAAGAAAAAAGAAAAAAAAAAAAAAAGAAGTGAGGGAAAAATAAAACTGCAAGACATGGGCCAGAATTTGCTCAGCCATATATGGTCTGATTTGTTAGATCCAACAATACAGCAATCATGGAAGTTTGTGCTGAAGCTAATTTGTGATTTATCTCGAAGAAAATGTCTCTCAGACATTGACTGACGAAATGGCTAAGAAATGCTAATTACAGAAAATGCAGGATTTCCGTATGTTAAAGCTACACGAGCGGTTAAACTCAGATTATCATCATGTGGACAGATGATGGAGCTCCTCCTGGGATGGAAGCAGCAGGAAGTTTCAGGAAGTTACTTGCTGTTAATGTAAACACTGATCACAAACAGGCTCCATATTCACCCACATCCTGTGACACAACAGGAAGATACAGTTTACTCTAAATAACACTGCTATTTTCTGTCTCTGTGTAGAGGTGAGGCTCAGAAACAAGCTCCGCCCTCCATCGAGGTGACACCACCTGAGAGCAAATCGGAAAACAGCACGATGAACAAAAACGAAAATGAGGAAGAGGGTGGGTGTCATACTTAGTGTACTTCATGTGTTGTTACTAAAATATCAGTCGCTTTACGATATTTATAAATACATATTTTATATGATCATTTATATTTTATATGAGTTACGTAATTCTCAGTGGATACGGTATTGTGCCTAATACCTATAATGCACTGCAAGACTACATCAGTGTTAAAATGTTGCTCCGCTGAGCCCGCAGGATTTCGGAATTTTCTCAATTCTGATTGGTCGGAAGTTGTTATATAAGGCTTATTTTAATGTGCTCGTTATATTACGTCATTGTTTCTATAGTAACCACTTACACAAGGACTTGTATGGCAGATAATCTAAGACTAATAATAAACAGCTTTTAAAATGTTGTGTAACAAAGAGTCATTTTTGATATGGTGAGGTTTATTTAATATTTTTGGAAGGAGTCTCCAGTGTCAGTGTTTTGTAACAGTCAGAGCTAAAGCTTTAAACTTTACAGTAAAGTCTTCACGCGTTGCGTTTTGTCGTTTCCTGGTAACAAGCTGCATATTTTGTCTTAACTAAAAGAGAAAGTGAGGAATGATGTAAGTGATTACAGGATCTTGTTTTATTCCACACTATTAAATGTACTGCACACTATTAAATGTAACTATAAAGGGATAAAAAAAAAAAAGTACGAAGTGTCATGTAGGTGTGCATGTATATACGTGAAATGTATGTAAGTGAAATAATGTCTCTCTCTGCTTCTGTGTCTCTCGCTCTTCAGAAGACGCCTGCTCTCAGCTCCTGAGGACCAAAAGTGATGCGGGTGTTTTGAGGCGGGGTAACAAGCGGTCTCCTAGCGACCAGCGGCGAATCAGAAGGCACCGTTTCTCCATCAACGGCCACTTTTACAACCACAAGGTGACTGTAACACAAACGTGTGCTGTTGTGATTAGGTGTGACCTACATTTTGTGATCCTCTATTTAGAAACAACAGAAATAAATAAAAAGATTCTCTGTCTCTCTCTCTCTCTCTCTCTCTATCTATGTCTCTCTCTCTCTCTCTCTCTCTCTGGCCCAGACGGCGGTGTTCACTCCCGCGTACGGCTCCGTCACTAACGTACGGATAAACAGCTGCATGACGACGCCACAGGTGCTGCGTGTTTTACTCAACAAGTTTAAGATTGAGAACAGTCCTGATGATTTTGCGCTCTACATTGTCCACGCCAGTGGAGGTCAGTCTCTCTCTCTCTCTCTCTCTCTCTCTCTCTCTCTCTCTCTCCCTCTCTCTCGCTCTCACAACTGAAACCTGGAAATTGACCATCATCTAGTGGTCAAAAACCAGCATTGCATCCTAAAACAGATATTTATCATTTGTCTTATATGTGTGTGTGTGTGTGTGTGTGTGTGTGTGTGTGTGTGTGTGTGTGTGTGTGTGTTTTCAGAACGAGTTAAACTGAAGCCCACAGATCACCCACTGGTGCTGAGGATCCTACAGGGTCCGTGTGAGCAGGTCTGCAGGATCTTCCTCATGGAGCAGGACCTCGGAGAGGAGGTCACGTATGACGTAAGTCCTCGATCTGTGTGTCTTTGAGGATCGGCTTTTTATAGCTTTCTGTGCTCTATGTAAGGAATAAATCATTTGGTGGTATGCCGTTATAGAAAAATAATCAGCAATGGGGAGTGTAATGACGTTGGACGTCACAAAGTGTTTTATTCCTCTTATACCACAGCAATTTGCCAACAATTACAAATGAGTTCCTGTTGTCACTTACATTATAGCAGCTATAAGTAATATAATTAATAAGACAAAATAAGACAATAAGCCAAAAAAAAATGCAGTTTGTCATGTTACAGAGAAACCAAAAAAGTCATCTGTCCTGAAAAAAATTCACATACATTTTTTTACCTCTGTCTGTGTCAAAGCACTGGTACTGGAGACTCCTTCCATAAGTCAAGTTAAATAAACATCTCCTCATAGAAACTGCTGTCAGAGCTGCTGTTATAGAAATTTAATCCAGCAGCTCTTTGGTATAAAGAGACATGTAAAGAAAGAAAACATTTTTTTTGTTGTTCATTAGGTGGCACAGTACATCAAATTTGAGATGCCTGTGCTTCAGAGTTTCATCACCAAACTGAAAGAGGAGGAAGACAGGGAGGTACAGAAGCTCAAGCGCAGGTAACGTTCACCTCTGAGACCAAAAACTGCACACACACTCCTACTTTCCTACGTAAAGTAATCGATCGATATACAGCCCTAAACCTATAACATATCAGCATCGACGTGACGTGAGCTACAGTAGTTACATCACAAACACTCTAATCGTCAGATTTGCTTTAAGCAAAACCATCGAATGAAAACATTATTATTATTATTATTATTATTATTATTATTATTATTATCATTTTTGCATTGTTTATTGCAAACAGTTGTTACAAACGTGCATGAGGTTTATTGTAGCAGTAGAAGGGGCTATTGAGAACAATGGACCAGTGGTACGTTTTTACTTTTGCAACTACACATTTATTGTACTTTAATGTTTCTCTCATTTTTGTCCCACTTTTTCATTTATTTTCAGGGTTTTCATTTGACTCACCCACGTATTTATATTTGAACCTTTATGTTCCAACCTGAGCATACTATACCTAAACCAGTTGGAACAAAATGAAAAAATATTATAATGATTCTGTTCTTTTTATTTTTACATGGGCCGTATGTAGTCTGTATGTATGTAGTGTTCATTTGTTTTCCACAGAAACATTTTTATACATTTACAGCATTTGGCAGATGCCCTTATTGAGAGCAACATACATTTAACTCATTTATACAACTGAGTAGTTGAGGGTTAAGGGCCTTGCTCAAGGGCCCAGCAGTGGCAGCGCTGGGATTTAAACTCATAACCTTCTGATCAGTAGTCCCAATGTCTTAACCACTGAGCTATCAACTACAAAAAGAACAGTCTTCAAGCCAGATTTGAACCAGTGACCTCAGGACAGCTATTTTAGCATCTACAGTCTGCTGCTCTACCAACTGTGCTATCGAAGTTTTATGTTAAATGACTCACAAAATGTTGGCATGATGGCTTCTTCTTCTAAACTACACAAGCGCACTGTTATAGGCTATATAACGAAAAGGTATTCTGTCACCTTCCTAGTGCACTTCATGCTTAAATTCAGCTGTAGGAAGAGCGCAGTTCTAATAAATTGTGGAAATTAACACAACACTTCATAGGTTTGTTTATTAGTTAACTAGAATATTAATGCATCATTGGAATAACATTACAATGTAAAAATGAATGGCATGCCTTTATTCCTCTCTCTCTCTCTCTCTCTCTCTGTCACTGTAGATATAAGTATCTGCGCTTCATCATTGAGAAGCAGCTGCAGTGTTTACCGGATGGTTCCACCTCCATGTGAAGAACCTCCTATACCTCTGACGCTCATCCCTCCATCAGTCCTCACACTCCTGATGTGCTCTTCATGTCCCTGCAGAAGAGCCTGAGATCAGCCTGTCTTCTCCACACGTGTGATCGATGTAGTCCGTCCTCACGTGGCTCGCCTAAAGCCAGTATTTTCAATTATATGGCGTGATGGTACTTATTACCTTATTACTGTGTGAATCTTCTTTCGTCACACAGGATGGTCCGGATGGTCTTCGGCGTTACGACTGACCAGGAAGTGTTCAGGGTTTTTAGAAGATTCAGGGTTTTAAAGACTTAGAAGATTGCTGTCAATGCTTTTCCTGTATTTCAAAACTGTTTTCAGAACACGTCCTCATCGGCGTCCACTTAAAACTCTTACAGTACGTACGTATCGCCTACATCACGCGAGTGGCCACTTGCAGCACAAGATGAGGTGTGCAGAGGGAGGGGATTTTTCAATACGATCACAATTAGCTAGCTTTCTGACTAGCTAAGAAATTGACGCAATTAAGTTGCCTGGGAATATTTGCTAGCTAACTGTGCAAACAGTAATCAATCTGAGTTGTATTCATGCAGCGTTATTGTTTTATTGTAATACACAACGCTAAGCACCTAGCTAGCTAAAATTAGCTTTCCAACTTGAAAAACAAAGTAGAGAATAAAACAGTTAAACAAATAGACACACCACAAGCAAACACGTGCTTTGATTTACTTTGATTTTTAAGTACAGCTAGAGAATATAGCTAGAGAAATAGACGGGTAACATTAGCTGACTAGCTAACACAGTTGGTAAGGAAAGGAGGTAGGCTAGCTAGCTAGAAAATTAGTGAACACAATACAACTTGGGAACGTCAAGTTTTTGCTCCGAGTGGAAAAATAAAACACAAAAATCGGATGTAGTGGAGCTTTACCGTGCCTACACTTATAAACAACGTCTTCTTGGTGTGGGAATTAGCTAGCTAGCAAAGAAATGATGTCAACTGTCATATAGTTATATTTTTTAAATACTCCATTTTTAATAATTAAATGTATAAACAGATTCTGCTGACGTTTTTTTTTTTTTTTTTTTTTGCTGTTTAAAGCCGAGATTGCAATGACTTTCTTGAGTTCTTGAGTTCTACAAACTGACGCCATCTAATAAACTTTACCTCAGTGACGTGATGAAGAACTGGCCCTAGAAATGGCCCGTGACACCGAATCCTCCAGGAGGAAGCCGACGAGGGTGTGTGGAAAACGGTATTAGGACGCAGCCATAGTTTTGAGGCACACATGCTTTCGCCTCCTAAAGGAGGAAAATGGAAAAGCACGTTCGATCTACCCAAGTAAGATCAACCCCACGTAAGCAGACTCGATAATAAGCACAATGTAACACACACACACACACACGTGCACGCACAATATCACAATTTCTATTAAATAGTCATGTTTAGCAAAACAATCTCAGCCTAACGTGTGATGTGTTAATGTGTAGGATGTAGCTGTTGTTGGAAAGCTGAACATGTTTACGCTGTTATTAACTAAAGCACAAGCTGATGGAGAAGTGTCTGTGTGTGTGTCTGTGTGTGTGTCTGTGTGTGTGTCTGTGTGTGTGTCTGTGTGTGTGTCTGTGTGTGTGTCTGTGTGTGTGTCTGTGAGGTTTGTGGATGTGATTGTCCATAAACTGATTTGGAAATGCTGCCTGTTTGAGGTGTGTGTGTGTGTGTGTGTGTGTGCACGTGTGCATGCTTTTGGAGAGAATGCATTTGTAATGTTTTTATCCCTTTTTTTAAAAAATTGCTTCATTCTTTTTTACACTAAATTCTCCTCCTTTTACGTTTTGGATGCTTATAGAAATATCGATCCAGCATGCCTCTAGTTTTGTTTTAACGGTGAAGCCGATATTATAGAATGCTGACAAAATTAAACAAAATTGTGAAACAAAAATAGTGGAATCGTCTTCTTTCTGTGCGGACTGTTATATTATTTTGTTATATTATTACTGTGAAGAGTTTGAACAATGTCCATATTTCAAAGATATCACTAACTTTTAGCTGCCATTTAATTAGTTAGCTCCAAAAGTATTTTGAGATTTATTGTTATGGCGTGAGATTAAGCTAATTAACCACAAACACTGCATTGTCCGGGAGTGTGACGTGTCGCTCATGCGGGGCTTCACAGTTTGACTGGCTGTTTGTGAAAAAGACGAAATTTAGTGTCAGGACTGAAGACAATTATCGAAGCCTGTACGTCCAGTCGGGAACAGACGAAGAGGACCCTCCTCCCGGCTTCACGAGCCCCCAGCATTGTTACAAACATGGAGAAATGGTTGGTAATCAAATGAAGATATGAACATAATCAAAAATTAGAGCCTGGGGAAAAAAGATCATTGCACTTTGGCGAAACATTACAGACAAAGAAGAATTGTCTTTTAAGTAATTAATACTGATGAACCGTACTCAATCTGACCCAGACAGGATTTTACAAAATACATAAAAAAAAAAGTCAGTCTTGATTTCAGTTTGTGAAAGGATTCATTTTTGGCATCAGCAGTATTTTCTGATACTTCATGTGTTCAAGGTGATTATTTTTGGCCTTCTGTGCACCCAAGTGCAAGAGCATGACCAACACTTTTAAGAAAAACAGACTGGTATGAGGAAGCAAGGCCGAGGCTGATTTCTTCCTAGCCCAGACTGTACATCCATTTGTGAGCCATTGAAGCCATTGTCAGGCTATCATTAATTAATTAATTATTTTTACACATTATCTATTCTGTCGATTAACACCAATAACTTTGGCTCCGTACCTAGTAGGATGTTTCTAGGAAAAAAGGAAAAAGAACGGCTAACAGAAACTTCAACTGTACACAATATTAGGGTTAGGTGATAACATTTATTAAACTGATTCAAGTTTTTTTATGGTGGTGTTTAGGTTTTCAGGTTGTCCTTCAAGGTGGTGGAGGCATTACCTTTCGTTATGTTTGGGTTGTCTGTCCATCTGTCTCTCCGTCCGAGTCTCATCAAGAACGAGACACAGCAAGGTCAAACGTCTGAAATAGTTTTTCTTCAATAGCTTCCATCCTGTTTGAAGAATATTTTTTAAGGGTATTTCAGATATACAAATTAGTAAGAAGAAGGACTAGACTTGTAGGCAGTGAGACATTCCCATCAACACTGTGGTGTCAAATTCTGTCTATATTTTTTAGTATTTTTAGTGGATTTAGTGGCTTAGTGGATTTAGTGGTTTTTGGTTTGAATGAAAGAGTTAAAACGTTTCTGTTTGTTTGGTATTCGGAAGCAACAAAACTAACACAACCTTAAAACCCAGTAGAGCATTATTCAGACAAAAATCATGAAGGCTGTCAGTCTGCCTGTGTGTGTGTGTGTGTGTGTGTGTGTGTGTGTGTAATAATTTCCTACACATCATTCTTATAATACCTTGTGATATAATGCATCACTCGGCGCTAATTGTTTGTCAAGCTCTAATACTAATTCAGCTCTAATTGTATTCGATTTTATCCCTCACATCTAATAATCACGACCGGTCATCACTGATACCATGAGTTTTGCGATACACTGTTGAATTTTTTTCCCTACACTGATTGTCAAACGTGGCAGCAGGTCATCAGCATGACTGTGTGTGTGTGTGTGTGTGTGTGTGTGTGTGTGTGTGCAGGCTTGCGTGCGTGTGGGCACGTCAGAGAATATCTCGGATAAGGTGTGGACCTGAGGCACACAGCCAATCAGGGATGGGAGATTAGTGTGTGTGTGTGTGTGTGTGTATGTGTGAGTGTTTAAATTGCTCTGTGGCTGTGTGAGTGTCCCAATTCATCTAGCCTGCAGTCCTGAAGGACTTTTTTACTTCAACGTTTAATCCTACAGGTAAGGTAATCACTTCTTTTATAATCTTGTATAAACTACTCCTTCCTTTCATTCTCTCTTCATCATTCTGTCCAATTTGAATTTCTCTCCTATATGCTGTGAAATTTGGTGTTTTTACCCTAAAATGTTGTTCTTTACTTTTTTGAAATGTAAAATGACATCACCGTCCTATTAGACTGTACAGCGGATGCTCACGCAGCTCAGAAAGATCTTCAGGATTTATTTATCGTTTAGGTGTTTGACCATGCTGTGAAGGTGTGAACGAGGCGGTGAAGAGAATGTGATTACGGCTGATCAGAGAGGACTGTTATAAAAGCAGGACGTGCTTTAAAACCAGATGCTGATCTAAATCAGATTACGGGTCTGACACAACTTGTTTTGGCCTTTAAGAGACTTACACACTCAAGTCTTCTAGCATAAATACAGTATGATTAATTAGTATTTTGTTGCTATGGCGATATGTGGAGGGTTGATGCACTGTTTTTAACGTAATGTCAAGCTTGTACCATACCTTTTATAGACAAAGTGTGACCTCAACAAACATTGGACTTACAGATTAGCCTTGGACTCGTCTTGATTTGCTTAAGCCAAAATAGCCAAAAGTCGATAAGCTTTAATGCCACTTAGAAGTGAGAAATATCGGCATCTCATCGGTCTTCTTCGCACAGTGTGTTCTTGTCTTTCCTCCCTGTAGGAAAGACTGTACATAGGTGTGTCCCTACACCGCTGAATTATTTATTAGGTCATGGTGATTGTATCAGTTGTATAAAATATGCATTAGGTGTTTTGCTGCTATTTGAACTCTGACCTTTCGTCTCTTCGCAGATAAGTTTTCCCCATCATGCTCTCTCAGAGTGTTTGGGTTTTGACCTGCGTGCTGCTCCTGTTGACACTGTGTCCTGACGTTCTGTCTCGTCGGGGTGGATTTGGAGGCGGGCGCTGGGGTGGCATAGGGAGGGCTGGAGGAGGAGGCTGGGGAGGCACTGGAGCTCACAGAGGAGCCGGCGTTGGAGGTGGCCACCACTACAAGGCTCCGCACGTCCAAAGCGGAAGTTCCTCCTCTGGATCGAACGCTGGGAAGATAGCAGGAGCAGCGGCAGCTGGCGCTCTCGGAGGCATGGTGATTGGCCATGGGCTCAGCTCGATGTCTCGCCCCGGATACGGTTACGGTCGTACATGGCACGGTGGGTATGATGGTTACGGGCCTGGGTACGGAGGTGGGTACGGCTACCCGAGGTACAGTGGAGGACACGGGAACGGACATGTCGGTCATGAAGACGGGTTCAGGAACGAGACGGATATGGAGTACTACATAGGAGCCGCCAGCAGGGGGCACACTTACAGCTGTGTGCTGCTGTTTGGTACCACCGTGTCGTTCTTAATCGGGTACTGGATCTCATAGAGTTGATGACTCAGACCTTGAATAGTCCAAACTGACTGGAGTTGCGTCCCAAACACTTTCCTCTTTCCCTAGATCGGTTTGGTTTCTAAAGTTTGCTTGTGCTGCTAACAACAAGTCAGAAATACTTATAGCTACCAGTTTAGCACTCATGTCGAGACTTGCTGATGTGCTTTCTGGCACCATGTGACACATTGGTATCTATAAACATGGACAAGAGTACATGGCAGAGCTAAAAACAGGATTACTCGGATAATGATTCAAACAATATTGGTTGATTTGTTTATTTTCTAATTACAAAACGATTCTATATTCTATGATATTTTACGATATTTTATGTGCGAATGGCATACAAATGTATTTTGATTGTGAATGTGCACTATCAGAAAAAACCTGTACCATTCCTTGTCACTGGGTTGGTACCTTTAATATGTATCTTTTACCTAGAAAGGTGCACAAAGAGTGTTTATGGGTAATTACGGTCCATTATAGCCACATTTCCAGGTGAGTGATTTTTAAAAGTACACCCCAGCAACAAGGAAAGGTACCAGTTAGTACTATTCATGATGATTTCGACATGCTCAACTGGAGACTATATGCTTTCCTGACTTAGCAAAATTATATAATTATATATGGGTTTATGAGTCATGAACATGTAAATACAGTCAGGTCCGGAAGTATTTGGACAATGATGGAGTTTTTGTGACTTTGCTTTTATACACCACCACAATGGATTTGAAATAAAACAATCAGGACGTAATCGAGGTGTAGACTTTCAGCTTTATTTTAAGAGGTTCCACAAAAATAAGGCATTTACCATTTAGGAATTACAGCCATTTTAAGCAAAGTACTTCCATTTTCAGGGGCTCAAAGGTATTTGGACAATTGACTGACAAGAAGTTAATTGACCAGGTGCGGTCCATTCCCTCATTACTACAAGACAAATGAAGCAGATAAAAGGTCTGGAGTTGATATCAGGTATTGAGTTGGCATTTGGCAGCTGTTCAACTGGAGCTACCAATATGAAGTCCAGGGAGATCTTAATGCAAGTGAAGGAGGCCATCATTAGGATGAAAAAACAACATAAATCTATAAGAGAGATAGCACAAACCTTAGGTTTGGCCAAATCAACAGTTGGGTACATTCTTAAAAAGAAAGAAAACACTGGTGAGCTCAACAACATCGAAAGGCCTGGAAGACCACGGAAGACAACTAAAGTGGATGATCGCAGAATCCTTTCCTTGGTGAAGAAAAACCCCTTCACAGCATCAACAGAAGTCAAGAATACTCTGGAGAAGGTAGGAGTATCATTGTCAAAATCTACAATCAAGAGACGCCTTCATGAATGTAAATACAGAGGGTTTACAACAAGGTGCAAACCACTGGTAACATTCGAGAACAGGAAAGCCAGATTAGACTTTGCCAGAAAACGTCTAAAAAAGCCTCCCATGTTCTGGAATAAGATTCTTTGGACTGATGAAACCAAGATTAACTTGTACCAGAATGATGGGAAGAGAATGGGCGAAAGAAAGGAACAGCTCATGATCCAAAGTGGTGATCCAAACATGGTGGAGGCAGTGTTATGGCATGGACATGTATGGCTGCCAATGGAACGGGCTCACTGGTGTTTATTGATGATGTGACTGCTGACAGAAGTAGCAAGATGAATTCTGAGGTGTATAGGGCTCTACTTTCTGCTCAAGGCTGTAATTCCTCAATGAAAAATGCCACATTTTTGTGGAACCTCTTTAAATAAAGCTGAAAGTCTACACTTCGATCACATCTTGATTGTTTTATTTCAAATCCATTGTGGTGGTGTATAAAGGCAAAACCACAAAAACTCAAAAAGTCATTGTACAAATACTTCCGGACCTGACTGTATATCACCTTTAGCGAGAGTATTTGTCTATTTCTACTTTTAAATATTTTTTCTTATTTATTCTGTGCATAAATATAATTCTTTCATATCCTAGGAAATGCCTGTTGTTATTTGCTCTAAATTATTCTACAACATTTTGTACCACATAATTGCGTTACTGAAACCATTATTTTAGCTGTACACGCGAAACTGCATTTATCGTTCAATCAGTGAGTGCTAATGAGGTTTTGAAGCATGTGCTAACACGCTCTAACACGTCTCAATGTCCCCTAGGGCCTAAAGAGCCTCTGAGGATGTAGTAAGCAGCCTCCGTAAATCACATTAGTGGATTAACAGTAGACAGGATGTCGTATATGTCAGGGCAAAGACAAATCTTGTTTAAGATCTAGGAACTGTCTACCTCACTCTCTCATTTTCACTGCTGGACTCTTGTCTATAATGTGCAAACTTGTACTTTTGCAATGCTGTAATCACTGTGTAATCACAAAAAACAAAAATAAAAGAATTTGTTCATTCCAAAGTTGCATTTTGTTTTTGTCGGGTGCTGACATTTTGACCTTGTGGATGTCTCGATCAGCTGTCACGCAGAATCCTCTCCTCAGAATCACTATTCAGAATCAGCGACTTAAATCAAAAAGTTTACTCAGGGAAAGTTCCTTGTATTCAGAGTCGGGTTATGCACTGAGTTGATTTTCAGGGCTGTTCATTCAGAAGATGCAAATCACCTGTGTGTAGTTCCCCGATTTATTTTAATTGTTTTTTTAACAGGGTCTAAATCATCATCTTTAAACGCAAGCACTTGCCTTTAACCCCAAAAACAAAACAGGAATAGAAAATGCGGACTGAATAAGGGAACATCGTTCCCCCACCCCCATCACCTGCCGTAAATGTAATACGATAAAACAAAAGTAAGAGACAATTTTAAAATTAAAAATAAAAAGACTAAGGATTGAAATAAACATCTAATAGGAGTCTGGTATATTGCCAATATATTGTTGCAGGAACAGTTTCAGTTGTAATTATCACATTAATCACTGCAGTTTAACAAAATGGCTACCACACTCATTATTTAACAGCTAATAGAATAGTACTTGATCCAGCACATCTTAGTGTTGTGTGTTTTGTTTTTTTATATAGCGCACGCACTAAACTTAAGGACGCCACGAGCAATGTATGCGAGGTATATAAACTATTTATCTTGCTATTTTGATTTGACAAATTAATAAAAGAATGCCAATGTTTTTGTTAATTCCTGTAAAAACCATGCCTGTGGTTGGAAGGATAAGCTGACCGAGCACTCACTTGTTGGACTTCCAGCTCACTTTTAACGTCGTTCAGAATTTTATCCATAAATAATCCATTCCTCGAGATAAGATTGATCAAGATGCCGTGTCCACCGATGTCATTGTCCTGAGCTGACCAATTCGCTACTTTTAGCATACCGCTGGTTATATTATGCACGATTCCTCAGTATCAATTACATGAAAGAAAATAACTCACGAAAGAAAAAAAACTGAGTTTGTTAATCTTCTATCAAAATGCGACATATTTTTGAGTACGTCACCACAAACTAACCGAATTAATAAATCTTCATTGCGCAATGATTCTTCTGTTCAGTCAGTAGTAGCCTTGATTTAACACTTTTTTAACATTTTTGTTAAAGATCTATGTTGAGAAGTATTGTAGTGTACAAGTATATGTAAGATGATAAAAAAAAATCCACAAAGCCAGTTTTATTTGTTTTATCACTTGCTTTATGTGTTACAGTTTTGGAAAGCAGCAGGATTCTACAGTAATGTGAGTGACCTGTACAGACCAGGCAGAAGGACAGTGCAAACCTGCTTTACTACTGCAGTGCGCATCAATAAATATGCATCTATAATGAAAGGCGATGACAAGATTTGGCTGCTTATACTGAGCTTGTTTTAAGAGAAAAAAAAAAAAAAAAAAAGCGAGCCAGATGACAGAAAGCAAATCTATAACGTGTGAATGAGGTAAGGAAAGTGAAACATTTGGCATGCGTACACTCGTTTCCAACCGATGTCCAAAAAAGATGTGATATTGAACATGAAAAAAAATCCTCTTGTTCTTGCTTGTCGCAGTTTTGCATAAACAGCACGCTATACACAGGCTGATGCTTTTCTCCGGTCCCGTTAAGTCTTATTAGCAGCACACATCCGCTCTTGTTTACGTCACCCTCCCGTGAAGCTAGAGTACGTCCCAGTGTGTGTCATCCAGTGTTTTAACTGCTTTGTTCAGGCTGTGTTTTTTGTGGTTATATTAATTATTCCAATGTTAGAGTATTGAGAGATATATAGTGTGATTTCTATAGACTGCTTGTGCATGTGTGTTTGAGTGTGTGCGTTTGCGTGGTTTTCTTCTCAGTCCTGCTCATACTGTATTGGCTGTAATCAGTGTGAGTGTAAGACACTGGTGATGTGTGTGTGTGTGTGTGTTAAACAGTTCTGTCAGTGGCTGATGGTTTACGCACCACCTTCTCTCCGCTAACCTGATCCACAGCGAGCGTCTCCACTTCTGCAGGTGGGTGATGAATCCTGTGTGCCACTCCGATGTGGGCGGAGCCTCGTTGCTGCCTGGGGCTTGGAGGCACAGGAGCATGAGCGGGGCTTGTTGCGGACGCGATGGGTGGGATTACAGGGGGTCGTTCGCGTAGCACTGGCTGTGCGTCGGTGTTAGTGGGCGTGTCTCGGGCCTGCAAGAACGGTGCGGGGTCGGGCATCGTTCCTGTGGCGTCTCTAAGGATGATTCTTCGACCGTCGGCTGCGCCCACCCTGTAGAGCTCTGTGTACTCGCAGTGCAGCGGCTGTGACAGGCTCTTGCGCATGCGCCTGCGCGGTGTGTCCGGCTGCTTGCCAGCTCCATTAGTGGGTGAGTCGAGCCGAGGCTCAGTTGGCGGGGACGGTTTGAAGGCGGCTCCGCCCTCTAGAAGGCGCTTCTTGGTGGCGTGGAGCTGCGCCGTGAGGAAGGCGATGGTGCCGGCTCGCTGCTCCAGCTCCCCGGATAACACGGCCAGACGGTGGCTCTTGAGCTTCAGCTCGTCCAGGTACTTCTTTTCACGCTCGCGGATCGTGTTCTCCAGCACCGAGATCATGGCGTTCTTCTGCTCAAGCTCACGCAGCAGCTCGCTGTTCTCCTGCTCTTTGGCCTTCAGCTGCTCCTCCAGCTCCTCACAGCGACGCTGTAGCTCTCTGCAACGTGCTTCACCATCGTCTGCCACACACACAAAAAGGAAGTTTTCAATATGCCCTTTTCCCCTACTTTAACCGTCCTAAAGAAATACACTACTGGACTTAAAACGCATTTTTATTTAGTGCAGTTGTTTATATAGTGCAGGTGTTGAATTCTGTCAAACACTTTCATGAACCCTTTAGTCAAATGTATTTGTAGATAACGATTCCAGGCACCTCTGGATCTGATCACACATAAATGCCCAAAAAAAAATTTAGGAAAAAAGTAAATAACCTGAACTACTTTTTTACTTGTTATAAAACGGCTTTGACAAGATTTCTCTCGTTTGTCTCGGACCTGTTTTTGGAGGATAAATGCTGAAATTTGTATTTACACTACATACAGTAATTCATTCATTAATCTTCACTAAGGGTTTTATCCTTAAGGAGGAGACATCTTATTGGAACAGGTACAGCTACCCGCGTTAAAAACGCGTTATCCGTGAGAGTCACCTCACTCCAACCCCTGACATCCATCATCATTTAAAGGTTGGAAAAGACAAGATGCTGTTTCCACACTGAGCCTGTAGAGGGCAGTGCTGACTTCCCTGAATAAACACATGCCTCCTTCAGCCACTTTCATCACCTCTCCTTGACGTCTCTTCAACTCCACCCTCCTACGTCCTTCAGCCCGTGACCCAGAAACAGATCAACGTCTCACATCAGTAAAGACGTATCTTCGATTCTGATTCATAATAATAATCTTCGATGGATTAGATAATGATAATGATAATGAAAAGGATAATATTTTATCCTTAATATTTCAAATAAGTTGGAAAGACATGTATTTTGAAATTGACTGCTAATTATGTGAAGAATAGCAGCTTTTCTAGCACACAAACACATACAAAATAACACCCAGCCACACTACACACTAACACAAAGCACCTATTTTTAGAAGTATGAAAGTCATTCTATCCATCTGCTCTCTTTCTCTGTATCAGTTAAACAGGGTGGGGCCACAAATGTACACAAAAGACAGAGAGCGAGAGAGAGAGAGAGAGAGAGAGAGCGAGCAAGAGAGACAGAGAGACGAGCTATCTCCTGTTACAGTGCTAATCGATATGAGTGTAGAAGAGCGTCTCACCCTCTACTGACCTTCAGCTAAGCTCTCCACACACACACAAACACGCACACACGCACGCACATACACACATACACACACACACACACACACACACACACACACACACACACACACACACACACAGAAGCAAGCAATTAGTGTAACTACATTTTCCAGTAGTGAAGTGGGAGCCACATTTTAAATCAACTAGCACATACATCAGCAATCTCACATCTTACAGCATTCTCACATCTTCCACCATTTTCAAATCAGATACGTGTACTTATACTGGAGTAAAAGCTTTCACACCAAAACAAATGCCTGATAAATGTCTTTACACCACAGCAGCGTTGAATTCTTCTGATTGGTGAGAAGGTGTAGTTCTGTTATAGCCATACAAAGTCCATACAAAGACTTGTATGGAGGATGCTCACACCATAAGAATAATAAAAAAAAAATCACACATAGTTGTTGATATGGTGAAGTTTCTGTAATTGGGAATTTAACATTTACAGAAAGACTCTCCAGTGTAGCCTGGATACCAAATGTAAAATGAAACGGATCAGCCATAACATTAAAACCACTGACAGGTGACGTGAATAACACTGATCATCTCGTTACAGTGGCACCTGTCAAGGGGTGGGATATATTATGCAGCAAGTGAAGAGTCAGTTCTCGAAGTTGATGTGTTGGAAGCAGGAAAATTGGGCAAGCGTAAGTATCTGAGTGACTTTGACAAGGGCTAAATTGTGATGCCTGGACGACTGGGTCAGAGCATCTCCAAAACGACAGGTCTTGTGGGGTGATCCCGGCGTGCAGTGGTTAGTACCAATAAAAAGTGGTCCAAGGAAGGACAATCAGTGAACTGGTGACCGGTCAGAGCGCCCATGCTGACCCCTGGCCACCACAGAAAGCTCCTGCAATGGACATGAGAGCTTCAGAAGTGGATCATGGAGCAATGGAAGAAGGTGGCTTGGTCTGACGAATCACATTTTCTTTTTACATCATGTGGATGGCCACATGTGTGTGTGTCGCTTCCCTGGGGAAGAGATGACACCAGGATGCACTATGGGAAGAAGGCAAGCCCACGAAGGCAGTGTGATGCTCTGGACAATGTTCTGCTGGGAAACCTTGGGTCCTGGCATTCATGTGGATGTTACTTTGACACATACCACCTACCTAAACACTGTTGCAGACCAAGTACACGCCTTCACTGCAACGGTATTCCCTAATGGCGGTGGCCTCTTTCAGCAGGATAATGCGCCCTGCCACGCTGCAAAAATTCTTCAGGAATGGTTTGAGGAACATGACAAAGTGTTGACTTGGCCTCCAGATTCCCCAATCTGATTGAGCTTGTGTGGGATGTGTTGGACAAACAAGTCCGATCCATGGAGGCCCCACCTCACAACTTACAGGACTTAAACAATCTGCTGCTAATGTCTTGGTGCCAGACACCACAGCACACCTTCAGAGGTCTTGTGGAGTCCATGCCTTGATGGGAGCTGTTTTGGCAGCACAAGTGGGACCTACACAATTTTAGGCAGGTGTTTATTTATTTATTTATACAACCGAGCAGTTGAGGGTTAAGGGCCTTGCTCAAGCAGTGGCAGCTTGGTGGTGCTAGGGTTTGAACTCATGACCTTCTAAGCAGAAGCCCAACGTCTTAACCACTGAGCCATCACTTCCCCAGGCAGGTGTTTTTAATGCTATGGCTAATCGGTGTATAAGCTCCACTAATAACGTTCTTGTAACATGATGTGTAAGCACATCAATCACAGCTACTGCGAGACTTCGGAAAGTCACTTTAAAATCTATAGTGCATCATATTTCTAACTGCAATTTAAAAAAAAAACCCTAAACGACTCCACAATCTCAGTATGGCTCTGATTTTGATTAGCCATGTTCTACTGTATGAAATGTGTCCTGTATTTACATCAAGGGGAAGCGTGCTGTGGATTACATTCTATTTTTAAAACTGTAATGAAATTACTGTTACTGTATAAAGTCGCTTATTTTAGAGCCGCTCAGCGAACGCTGCAGTGTGACACTCGCCCATTAAATAACTTTCCACTTTGTCTATAGGGTCCACTCTGGGGAGGGAAAAAAAAAAAAAAACCCTGTAACAACGCTGCTTTATTTCTATAACATGCTTACATAAGGTATAAACTGCGCCACATAAAGAATGAGTCCGGAAGTAAAAGGAAGTAAATAATATAAAAAGGTAAAATCCAAGAATAAGAGATCAAATAGAAATAATAAAACGCAATTGAATAAATAGTAAAGAGACAATGAAATGAGGCAAATACATAACGCTGTGTCCTAATTAAAGGCTACACTAACAGCAAATACACAGTATACAATACACACTAGTTCTTCAGCTAAATGCAACTGGGATCCTACATTAATGGCTTTTGTGAACTGAAAAACATCAACAGACACTGATAAATCTGCTGCTTTAAAAACTGCAATTTAATTTAAAAGATTTGGTATTCAAATGTTTCTGAATATTAATTACCACAGCGCTGTCGAATTCTCCATTCTGATTGCCGTTGATTCATTTTCTATAACAGTATATTAATACCCTCGTTCTAATACGTTATCGTTTCTGCAGTAACTGACACATACGCTTATATGGCGCTCCATATAATCTATAAAAATGTGCTGTTATTTATAACGAAGGAAGACGCTGCTTACATGGTGAAGTTTTCTGTAAGGAGATGTTTAATTAGCATTTATGGAAGGAGTCTCCAGTGTCAGTGTCAGAACCGTCAGAACGTTTTCCGCCACGGGAAAGTCTTCAGGACGAAGGAGTTTGTGCTTTATGGTTTATTCATTACATGACAAGTGATGTGTTTTATTTATTTTTTTTGACTTGTTTTTGACGAGAACAGGAACTGCCTTGATTCGTGGACATTAAATGTCAATGTTAAATGTCACTATAAACAAAACAAACAAAAAATGCTAGTAAATTCCTTTAGAAATTGCATTTTAATAATAATTACTTAAAAAAATATGGTGTATTCAAACGTATTTGAATATTAATTAATGTAATTCTTTTCTTACATCAAGCAACATGAGGAATTAAAAAAAAAAATTAACACACATTGCAATCTTTAACATTCAAAAGTCCATTTTTGGTCATGAAATACATTATTTTCCTTAATTGTTGCAGCTGAACTAGGAATTAAAAAAGAGCAAGAGGTTATATTTAAACAAAAAAAAAAAAATCCTATAATCAAATCATATGTAGAATTAATTTATAATGGCACTGTGGCACTCTAAATAGAAATCGAATACGATTATAAGATCCCCTGTGAGTCCCAGCCCTAACAAACACACAACATATTGACTCTGTCTTTGTCTTTCTCTCTCTCTCTCTCTAATTCTAATAGCGGAGGCTGACAGGATGAGCTCATGTGGTCGTAATGGTGTGACTCACACACGAGGTCACGAGCTCTGCCCGACCTTTTCCGATCACATGAATGCATAATCACATACATGTGTAAACTTGATTACACCTCTATACTCTCTCTCTGCTGCGTCAGCCGTTTACACTCAGGGGGACGCGGGGGAAAGATGTCTGAGACGAATCCGGGAGACGTGACATGACGGCTGTCCATCATCGTGTCCTGACAGCCGATTAAAGCGTGTCTCGTGACAGGCTGCTTATAATTACAATACATATAATATCATATAATATACAATCCATATTTCTAAAAACCCTTTGCTGATTACAGTTGGCTGCTTGTGTGTGTGTGTGTGTGTGTGTGTGTGTGTGTGATGGCTCCGATGAGGCCCAGACAGGACAGGCTGCAGATAATACATTATCCCATGTGCATTAGTGCTGCTATGGCGTAGCTGTGTGTAATCTTATTTCCTGTATCATCTCTACAACAACAACAACAACAACAACAACAACAACAACAACTGATGATTAGAGCTAGTTCCTGTCTCACGTTCTGTGTTTAAAAATCATTCATTACTCAGGATTTTCCAGAGAGGTGCTCCTGAGTCCATTTTGTCTGGTCAGAATAAAAATCGTCTTCAATTTCTAAATAGTGGGGAGTAATTTTATTCACGGCGCAAAAAAAACCAAATATAAGGCCTGAGCTCATGATGCGAGTGTGGCTGTACGTGGCAGAAATATTGTGTGCTTCTTCTCTCCAACTCAAAGGATACTGTATATTAGTTAATTCCTCATCTCTTGTTTTTAGTTAGATGTTTTATTGGTCCACATAATGATACGACTTTGTTTTGTGAGTAATGGTGTTTCACATTTAGTAGCTATAATTGAATTTAGTTCGTTTTTTGTCCAGCATGTATTAATGTGTCATGACGTTGATGCTGAATATCCAAAAACTGGGCTGTAAGAAATGAAACCGGTGGATTTTTGCTGTCACGCTCCCTGTCGTGCTGTTCCACATGCAGATGCCTTCATTTATGACCACAGAAATAGCATCAGACACCAAAAAAGACACCTATCAAATTAGCAAAACGCAGGCGTTATACATCAGCAAATCAGACTTACGCAAGCAGAAATCTGAAAGCCCTTTATGTAAGTGCACCAGGCTTTTTATTTCACTTTAGAGAGCCGTGCTGCTGTAATGTAATTTAGTCTTGCATTACTTCAGCTCTGTACTGTTTCCTGAGCTGAAGCCTTCCCTAACACAGTACGGTCAGGCCTGGAGAATATCTGTCTCTAAAAACATCTTTACCAAGAACACCTCGTACGGTAAAGTTTAATTTAATTCTACACTTCGCAGTTACAGTAATGCTGTGATAATGCTGACGCGGACCCTACATTCGAGTAGCTGAGAAACAGGTGCGGCTGGGAGTGCGAAGGAACTGGATAGAAGAGGAAAAAAAGGGAGCAGAACAGAATAAAATAAAACAGGATAGCACAGAACAGAATATATTATATGTATATGTATATAGTATATGTTTATATAAGTGTGTGTGTGTGTGTGTGTCTGTGTGAGTGTGTGTGAGGGTGAGTACGTGTCTGAGTGTGTGTGTGTGTGTGTGTGCGTGAGACAGAGAGAGAGAGGGTGTGTGCTGGGTGGGCCGCTGGTTGCCAGGTTACAGCCCAGGGCCATGGTGATGTATGTGTGTTTGGGGACAGAGGGCTATTACTTTCCTGAGCTCTCTCTCTCTCTCTCTCTCTCTCTCTCTCTCTTTCCTCCTCTCTCTCTCTTGCTCTCTCCCTCCCTCCCTCCCTCTCTCCTCTCCTCCCTCTCTCTTTTCTGCAGCGGCACTAAAACCATATTTACAGCCCACTGCAGTTTAAACCGGTTCAATCACCACCAGAGGACCAGCACTAATCACTAACACAGTCAACACACTCAAAAATGTTTTTTTTTTTTTTTTTTTTTCCAGAATGAAGCCGCACACGGGGGAAAGAGAGGAACTGCGGGAAAACCTGGTCCAAACTTCTGCATCAAAAGCTGCATCTAAAACACCGACAGAGATAATAAACGTGTGCGTGACGGGTGCGTGAGAGATCTTACCGTTCGGATCAGAACTCCGGCTCGTCAGCTCATATGTCAGATCTGTGAGGGTGAGACAGGAGAGGAGAGAGAGAGAGAGAGAGAGAGAGAGAGATGAGATGTTAGACATACAGTATGATCCAATACAACTGCTTAAATACTACAGAAGTTGGTATTTACTGTAGTGTCTCCTAAAGAGTAGGAATACCTCACAGTTTGATTGGTCTCGACAAGGAAACAAAAACAACAGCTTTTATTTATTAAAAATAAATAAATAAACAAAAAAATACAGAAACCAAAAGAGCATTAATTAGTTACATTAATAATAATGTCAGTGGAAGGTCCTCAGAAGGATAGTAAGACAAACGTGCGTGTGTGTGTGTGTGTGTGTGTGTGTGTGTGTGTGTGTGTGTGTGTGTGTACCAGTGCAGTGCTGCTGCAGACGGCGTATTTCCGCATGGAGGCCCTTCAGCGTGTTGGCGTGGTCTTGCTGCAGGAACAGCAGGTTCTTCTGCGCACTGTGAAGCTGATTCTCCAAGGTCACATTCTCCGAGGCCATGATGACCAGCTCACACACATACACGCTCACACACAGGCACACACACAATCGCACACGCCCACCAAAGCTGCAAACACGGGGGGAGAGGGAAAAAAAAAAAAAAAAAAAAAAAAGAGAGATGAGACATACTCAGAGTTATGACCTTCATTAGATTTTTGCTTTTCTCTTTAGATTTTACTTCTCCACAAAAGCTGTTAAAACTATCCATTATCTAACGTGTCTAAATTCTGACTATCGGGATATCACAATCAAGTATGGAAGATCTTCTTAGTTGTGCAAGATTTCAATTCCACGATTCCAGTTACTGTATGTTGTTGTACTCAGAACACTGTGTCTCTGAAGATCTGACATCTTGAAAAACTCCGATCGTGTTACGATACCATGTCGATATATTGAGGAATGTCTCAGATTCTCCAGTCTCATCAAGCATAATAGGTGCATAAGACTCGGTGCTGTTATGTTAGCACAATACTAAATGCAGGGGTGCCGATAAGACATTTTTCCATTTGTGTTCATTCAGCCATAAGAGCATTAGTGAGCTCGGGCACTGATGTTGGGTGAGGAGGTCTGGGGTGCAGTCGGTGTTCCAGTTAATCCCAAAGGTGCTGAGGTCAGTGCTCTGTGCAGGACACTTGGAAATCAAGGGTGCCAATACTTATGGACACGGGCTGTCGATGGTGACTGCAGGCAATGCTTTTCAAAAAAAACAACAACAAAAAAAGGTCTGTCATATAGGCATGTATATACATCATATAGTTACAGGTGTAAGTATGGACCTTCCTCTGTGTGTGTGTGTGTGTGTGTGTGTGTGTGTGTGTGTGTGTGTCTCAGCCTGTCTGTATCTGCCCATGCATGTCAAAAGAGTCACTTATTCAACTACAATTTCAACTATTTCAACTATTTAACAAACGCCTTCAATTTAACACCTTCGATTCAGTTTACTTGCAATCTGAAATAAAATGGACAGAATGACACGATAAACTTTTGCTCATTTTAAAAACTAAACGTCATCTCTAGCAGACAAGAAGGTACCTTAGTTTGGACAGCCTCATAGATGTGATAATAATCCTCAGAGAAACTTTTTCAAACCAAGAAAAAAAAAAAAACATCAATAATCATCTCAGACAGGTGATCACTGTACAACACAAACAACTTAATCAAATAAAAATACATTCAGAAAGGATCAGCTTCAGTATCAGTGAGGTTAAGGACACTGTAGCAGACTTCTGGGAAATGAGGAATGTTTTAAAAGATGAAGAATGCTGGAACGTTCCTTACTGGCATGTGAAAGGTCAGGATTTTCCTCTCAGGCTTTTATACACTTTCGTGCTTGGTTACAGTAGTGACCTCTGTAGTTGAAAGATTTGATTTTGAGCACACCATCTGAACAAAAGCATGTAGACACCTGACCATCACACCCATATGTGGTTCTTCCCCAAAGTGCTCCACAAAATTGGAAGCGCACAATTGTATAGAATGTCTTTGTATGCTGTAGCTTTACAATTTCCCTTCACTGGACCCGAGATGCTCAAACCTGTTCCAGCATGACGATGCCAAAATCACAAATCGCAAAGCGAGCTCCATGAAGACATGGTGTGTTAAGGTTGGTGTAGAAGAACTCGAGTGTCCTGCACAGAGCCCTGACCTCAACCCCACTGAACACTGGAACACCGACTGAACCCCAGACCACCTCGCACAACATCGCTGCCTGACCTCACTAATGCATGAATGAACACAAATCCCCACAGCCACGCCCCAAAATCTAGTGGAAAGACTTCGCAGAAGAGTGGGGCTTATTACAACAGCAAAGCGGGGATGGATGCCCATGGTTTTGGACTGGTATGTTCAACAAGCACATATGGGTGTGATGCTCAGGTGTCCAAATATTTCTGGCCACATAGTGTACAGTTTAGATGGAATAATGAGCCAATCAGGAGTGGAGAATCTGAAGGTGTGCTGGACTGGTAAGGAAGAAGGTCAAAGTCAGGGCAGGTATTGTTGGGAATCCAGTGAAGGCTGTGCAGTGTAGATGTGATATGTGACAAGCAGGGCTGAACAATATGATGATGGAATATCAATACTCTGATCAATTATAGCGCAATATCCTTTTCTAAGATATCATTGGTATTGCGATATATTTAAAAAAAAAAAATAAATTTAATAACAGTCACAGAGTCTGATTTGAAGTGACAGATCTGATGTTAAAATTTCATACTCAATCTTTGTTTGTTTCTTCTTCTTAGTGTTAAACAACTTATTTCTATGGACATTTCATAAATGTATCAAACTCAGCTTTCTAGGCTTCTAAGCACTTTCTTTTGTTAGCAGATTTGTTAGCAATCCTATATATTGTGATCCATATGATGTGACAGGATCGAGTGAGAAGGAACAGACAGGATGACTATGTTAGAATGGCTTTGAAATACCTTTCAAAATTGCATCATGTGTAGTGTTTATAACTGGGCATAAATTATAAACGATTGATATAAGCGATTAAAAAAAATGGGCGGGGTGATTTTAACAAACATAATGCAACGTAGTTTCTGAAGTAAGGTGGCAAAATTTAGATCACATGATATCCTTTGGTTAGTAATAATAATTCTGATTTCATTAAATATGAGTGGACATGTGACTGGTCTATTCCTCTGTAATGCACTTTGAGACTTTCCGAGAAAGAAAAAGAGAGAGAGAGAGAGAGAGAGAGAGAGAGATGTTTAAGGAAATCTTTTAGCATTGTAGTCTGATCACGTTATGTTTTAATCTGTCTACATGATGGATGTTCATCTAAAAGCTAACCTGCTATACCAGCTGATTAAACTCACACTTATGCTCCATAACCACTGAGGATAACTTCCTATGAGGAAGTACACTGTGTGTGTGTACAGTATGTGTGTGTGTGTGTATGTTTAAGCTTCATTTGGAGAGCAAATGTAGTGTGAACATGGCTGAATCAGGGACAAAGGCAATGCTGAACTGATGGAATAATAAGCAGGTCATACACACACACACACACACACACACACACTAAGTGCAGCCTTGTTTTCTCCTGATAGCACTATTCTTCCCCATCATCGTCCTGCCTTTCAGAACAAAGACCCATGAATAGCTAATGACAGCATTACAGCTTGTTAGAGGAGGCACAAGACAGAAAAAGAGATTTAAAAAAAAAAACAAAAGAGGGGTCTAATAGCAGCAGGGCCCAGGAGCAGCTGGAGAGCCATCACCCCGAGCTGGTTACAGATGGAGAGAGGGAGTAAACTGCATCTCCGCATAATCAATCTTTATGAATCTCCTGTGACGCAGTCTTAAAATAAGACATCGACCTTGTTCATTTGCACCAACACACAACCTGAGCGCTAACTTTTCACTCTCACAAGCACGAACATCATACACACACCTTGTTAATGAGGCACTTCCTTCACTCCCAGTTCGACTACGTTCAGCTGAAGCTCTTCACTCGAAATGTCTGACTAAGAAAAAAAAAACGAAGAAAACTTAACATACCATCATCAACATTCTGTACACACACACAAACGACCTTTTCATACTGTTTTGAGAACGTAAATACATTAACGTTAAAGTTACTACTTATATCACTCACATTAGCTGGTTAGCTTGTTGCGAGTTCATGAGCTTTTGGTGTTCGGACATAACAAACAAAAGAACTTCTTAGCTCGAATGCAGTTACGCAATTCCGAGCTCCGATATCCCACTTCTGAGTCAAGTCCAACGCAGCATATCAACCATCGCACCAAAAAAAATGACTGCATCAAGGGGGACCAAGAAAAGATATCATTTCCCATCTTGTAGACTTCATCACAGTTAAACAAGCTGAAAAGAACCTAACCAATGCCATTGCTAGAGTTAGCATGTTTACTGTTTAGCTCCTATTTTAGCCCTTTAGCTATAATGCTATTTTATGAGTTAGCTTGTTTACCCTAATATCACATTGTGGGTAATGGCATCTGTCATGTTGGAAGCGGTCACCGCAGACCACCACCTCACCTTGTTTTTATACAGTCGTTCACCTGCCTAGATAGCTTGCTTAATCTAAGCAGCAAGCTACTTAGCTACCAATTAGCAAGAAGCCTCAGCTCAAGCTTGGTATGATTTACTTTCAGTAACTGCTTTATTCTTTATCCTGGTCATGTCAGATCCAGAACCTATCCCAGGAACACTGGGCGTGAGGTGGGAATATAACCTGGAAGGGACGCAAGCCTATCACAGGAGACCATGCACACACATTCACACACTCATTGACACACTCATTGACACCCAGGGTGAGTTAACTTAGCTAATCCACCTACTGGCACGTTTTTGGAAGGTGGGAGGAAACCAAAAGTTGGGGAGAACAAAAAGAAACTACATGATAGTAAGCCAAGCTCCGGATCGAACCAGGGACCTTGGAATTGTGAGGCAGCAATGCAACCTGCTGCACCACTGTGCCTTCATAGTACGATTTATATTTTGCTTAAAAATATATAAGGGACTCCATGTTTTCAAACTGCTGCTTGTGCGATGTCTAAAAGTAAAGCTAAAGGTGATTGGAGGAGATGCTAACTGCCCTGTTCTTTGTCCATGAGCTCACAAGAGCCGACTGGCTAACTCCTATCTGAGTGAGACCACGTCAAGGCTGTCATTCCCATCCAGAAGGCAAGGACAGTTGTATTTCCTTGAACTCCCACCCATGTTGACGTTAGACCGGGGAAATTTAGCCACTCAGGACTTAGATATGTCATGCTTAAACCGGTTTGCTATAATGCTAGTTTGAGAGTTATCTTGTTACTGAGGTTACCAGCTAAAAGAAGCTGAAATTCTCCATCCCAGAAGACATCCCTTAATTTCTTCACTGGCTTCACTACACATTTTAGACTTAATAACTGACTTGCCTATTATGCTACTGCAGCGGAATTAACAAATACAATTTAATTTTAAATAAACTGCAATCAAATACCACAAAACTCAAAAAGACTGGCAAGTTTCAAAGGACATGAAGCCTCAGTACACATCCATGTGATCATTTAGTGTGTGCTGCAGTCTAGTAAACTGATGCAAAGCTTTTCAAAGGATCATCAAATTATTACGCACTTCAATCACATAAATGTGCACTTATCCCATGAGTGGGGTTGATTAGAGGCTCTAAATCAGGCCTAAACCTCCTGCAGTCTGAATAATTCAGTGAGGATCATCCTCCTCCATCCTTACGCTCTCGCTCTAATATTGATCATGAAATCTAATAAATGTGTCACATCTGGATGTTCAGAGAATTACAGAAGCGGAGGAGGGGAGCCGAGAGACAAGAGACAGACAGACAGACGGCAGAACGGGCTAATTTTACGGTTATGTGAGGATATGTTTGCGGGTCGCTAGTGATAAGCTGCACATAGTAATGCGCTCTTACAGTAGTGTAGTAGTGAGTGGTATGACGTTTGATCCGGTATACAAGGTGCAATTCTCCTTAAGATGTAGATTTTTGGGTACCAACATACCAGTATATATAAGGTGGGGTGGTAGGAGGTATTTGATTAATAATATTAATAACAATAAATTTTACCTGACCCTGTAAGACTATCATTATGCAGTGCGAAGATACACAGGACCAAGGGTGGAAAGAGAGATGGATAAAAACAGATGCTGCTGGAACAAGGTAACCTCACTGAAGAGGAAGCTGGTTGTGTCGGAATTGCACAGACTGGAAGAGGTAGCAAGGTACGCCATGTTTGTCTAATACGCTGGACAGGGATAGTAGGAAACTGGGAAAGCGTGAAGCGAAGGAAGCTCAGCTGGAAGGACATATGGCAGAGAGATACAAGCCAAAACCGCTTCCTGCTCAGTGCAACATATGACATCCTTTCCTAACCAATGAGACTGAATCAGTGGAAGGGGAAGATTCATAATGTGTCCTACTCTCGGAATCAAACATATCCTCACTGTATCAAAATTCAGACTCTCTCAAAGGAAGCTTCACCTGGAGGCACAATCAGATCAATCTCTTAAAACCAAGCAAGAGAGCAACCATCAATGACCTGCCTCCCAGAGTAATCTCACCCACTGTAACCAAAGATGCTTGTCAGGGATGCGGAGGTGGGATGGACTAAGCGCTTATCAGCGACCAGGTTTGGACAACTGGACGCAGCTTGAGACTTGATCTGGTGGTTTGGTCCAGCTTGCTGCACATTATATATTCTGTAGAGATAAGAGAGCTTCGGGAAAGAATGGAACCAGTGGGTGTAGGATGTAGTCAAGGTTTTCTGGTAGCTTCTACCTCTAGGCTATTAAGGGACATGGGAATTTGAGGGAAAGCCTTATGCCTGACCACCAAGATGAAAGATTCACTGGTCTGCTGGAGACCAGTCAAACAAATAGGAAGCCATTTTAAGACACTTTTCTGGAGATATTGTGGGCTAATCAATGAAATATTCACTGACATAAGGTACACTTGAAAACCAACATTTGTAGCTAAAAGAACAACCAAGAATGCCCTGCACACTGAAAACACCTAACCCACTGCAGCCAAAGATGCTTGTCAGGGAAGGGGTGCTGGAAATGGTGCAAGCGCCCACCAGCAACTAGGGATGGAAACTGAGAAGCAGCTTGAGACGGGGTATTGCCAATTCTTTGCTATCCCACCTCTTTAAGACCCAACTCAATGCTCTGGTCCATCTCTCATTGTTTTCCCTACTTTGCAGAGTTAGCAATGCTTTGGAAAGATGCAGTCGACAATGCAACAGAGAGGATACAGCAGAGGTACGCCAATAGTGCAGTGAAGGCAATGGCCATATGAGCGGTGCCATGTGAGGTGGCTGTTTCTATCTCTAGGCTATGAAAGGACATGGATTTGAGGACAAAACATACACTAGAACATCAAGGTCCACAAATTGTAAACTGAAATCTAGCTGATGGAGTAGATTGCACAAATATAGTAAATAGTGTTAGGGAACTATGGTAATGTTATGGCTGTGTACCATAACATGGTACAAAAAAGCACTAGCATGTTCATGTCACCACGTGTGGGTTCTGGTTAGTGGCCTAGGTAACCACCATTCCTAGGCTTAAGGTACTCACAACTTATTGCATCATGCAGGGACAGTGAGGTTTGGGCCTGTACCCATAAATGTTCTCGGGAAAGGCATCAGGGTATCAGGCTGTAACAATAGGTCATGATTTTGGGACTCCAGAATTCACTGTTGAATCTTCCTGGAGAGGTTGCAGCCATTAAGAACAGAAAGTGCTAGAGTACTGTAAACATTTCGGTTTTTATAGTGCTTAAGATCTATCTGATACCGAGGTTCAGTTACTGGGAGGATCAGATCAGGGTTGTGTATCGACCGCCGCTCAGAGCTCTGACAGCCATAATGTATAAAAAAAAAATATATTGGTATTATTGCTTCCCTGTTTTTTTTTTTACTCCTCTTTCCATTTTCTTCTTTCCTCATCTCATTATCACTCCCTGTGCTTACTTCACAGTTACATTTTCGTTCTGTCACCTTCAAATATGGACCAACAAGAAGCAAAGACATTGTCTACACATACACACACTCTGAGATACGCTAAGTGTTCTTTTCTTGTGCATCTGAGGGACATACTCACTCTTCTCATTTGTGCGACAGATGAGCTCAGACTTCGTTCGGCAGCTTTTCTCTCTTACATCATCAACATGAATAAAACATCTGATCTCATCCTGATGACCGCTAAGTAACACACACACACACACACACACAAACTTATTAGTAAATGCCATGCTATGTGAAGGGTGTTGAGTAACGCAAGCAACGGCTAACGCCTCATGACCTGCATTAGCCTAGAACAGTAAGAGAGACAGAGCGACGGCGCAGACAGACTCTATTATTAATGAGCCACATTTGCGTACGATGTAAGTGTGTGTGTGAGCTCAGCTGCTCCTGATGTTGATGGATATCCAATACACTGGATGGTAAAACATCCGAGCGCTTCCTGAAACACAAGCGTCTTCCCATCACCAGCCATGACGTCGTCACATTTAGCAGTTATGTTGCAGAGAGAACCCGAACGGCTCCCAGGGGACAGTGATTCACCAATGGAGCTCTGGCTATTAGCTTCACTTATTGCCTATAGAAATCGTTTAAAAATTTACTGGCTCGACCGGCCATAAAAAAAAAAAACCTGCCAACAGCTGTAACACCGCAGATCTGCATATCTTCGTCATCCTCTTCATCCAAGCATACTGCTGGTCGGTTTTAATGGTCTGCTCTAGGAAGGGAAGTGAAGTGACTTGTGGCCAAGTATGGTGACCCATACTCGGAATTTGTGCTCTTCATTTAACCCATCCAAGTGCACACACACAGTAGTGAACACACACACACACACCGTGAACACACACCCGGAGCAGTGGGCAGCCTTTTTTTTGCTGCGGCACCCGGGGAGCAGTTGGGGGTTCGGTGCCTTGCTCAAGGGTCTCACCCCAGTCGTGGTATTGAGGGCGGAGGAGAGCGCTGGTCATTCACTCCCTCCACCTACAATCCCTGCCAGACCTGAGGCTCGAACCCACGACCTTCGGGTTACAAGTCCGACACACTAACCATTAGGCCACGTGATGAAAATCATTTTGATTAGAGTTCCAGAAACCTTTCCTCAACTGTACACAGTAAAATGTCAAGCTCTCGATGTCTGTCTGTAGAACTCGCAGCATGCTTGCAGACAACACGTTCATTTTCTAGACAGCTTAGGTTAAACTGGGCACTAAACTGGGCACTTAAACTCAGGCACTGGGGTGTAACTTAAACCAGCAGGTAATTATTTGTTACTTAGATTTATGTCTAATTAAAAAAGTGAAGTGTTAACATTCACCTCAAGCAAGAGAGTGAGTCTGGCTTTGTGAGCTTGCAATACACACAAGGACAACTTCACTAGTTCATTTTTAAACTATGGATTGCTTTTTCTTTTCTAACCCAATGTTAAGCCAATGGTTAAGCCAAAGCGGAAAAAAAAAAATCAAGCACATTTCAGAAAGCACACTTATACTATCAATCATATAAAACCATACAGGCCGAGTATCAAATCCATCATTACTGTCGTCGACGAGCAGCAGCTCCACTTACCGCAAGTCTGAAACGCTGAACTCCTGGACTCACTCGCTCCCTTAGGAAGCATTTGTGGAGTAGCTGAAATGTTAAAGCGCTGATGCTGGTGTCTGGTTTGATCTGATGCTGTTCTCATGTGATGGAGGAAAATGCAACCTGCCACCCACCTACAGGACGTACAAGCCCCAGAACTCTCCAGCTAAACTGCTTTCCTTTCTACCTCTCTGCCTCGATTCCCAACTCTTCACTTTTCCTCCATCACCTCTCTGCCTCGATTTCCAGCTCTTCACTTTTCCTCCGTCACCTCTCTGCCTCGATTTCCAGCTCTTCACTTTTCCTCCATCACCTCTCTGCCTCCTTTTCTAACTCTTCACTTTCCTCTTTCACCTCTCTGCCTCCTTTTCTTATTTTTCCTCTACTTTCCTCCTTATGTTTTGCTCCCTCAACTCACCACCTCCTTTTTTTGCTCCTTCATCTCTCCACCTCCGTTTTTCTCTTCACATTTGCACCTCCTATTTCACTTCTTTTCCTTTTTGCTCCTTCACCTCTCCACCTTTTTCGTTCTTTCACTCCACCTAATTTTTTTTGGCTCCTTCACCTCTCCACCTCCTTCTATTTCTTTGCTCCTCCACCTCCCTTTTCCATCTCTTTTGAACCTCCTTTACACTCCTCTACTTTTCTTGCTTTGCCCCTTCACTTCTCCACCTCCTTATTTACTCCTTCACTTCACCTCCATTTCTGTTGTTTCACCTCTTCATTTAGTTTTTTTTGCTCCTTCACCTTTCAAACTTCTCATTGGCTCCTTCGCATCGCCACCTTTTCAGTCACTTCTCCACCTCCTTTTCTGTGGTTTCACCTCTCCATTTCATTTTTTCCTTCTCTCCTCCACCTTCTTTGTTGCTTCTTCTCATCATCACCACATTCCTTTTTTCTTCTTCACTTCTCCACCTTTGTTCCCTCGACTTTTTGCCCTTAAAAAAAAAAAAAAAAAATCCACCAAGCTTTTCTGCTCAACCACCTCTCGGGTTTCTTTTTTTGCTTTCTCTCTCTTGCTTATCTCTCCTTCTTTTTTCTATCACGACATCCTCAGTTGCTGAGCTTTGGTCTATCTATGTCCATGCCCTAGAGACAGATTCCCTCTCTCTCTCTCTCTCTCTCTCTCTCTCAGACCATGCTGCGTTTCCACTTCAGCATTAATAATCGATGAGCTACAGCACCAGAGGAAAGTCTGAGAGCGTCGCTCACACACACACACACACACACACACACACACACATACTGACACACATCACCCGACTTTCCAAATTTCCCCAAATTTCTGGCTATTGCTTTAAGTCAGTGATACATCAATTTGCACCTGACGTTTCAGGAGTGAAAGAAAGAAAATAAGCCAAAACTATAAGAGAGAAAAATCAAAAAACAGAAACAGACCGTGATGAAGGCTAGAGGCTGATTAACACACACTGTGTGTGACAAACGATGAGCTTTTTACTGTTTCGATGAGTGTGTAATAAATTACAGTAAGTATAAGCTTTTTAAAACGACTCAGGTCGATACTTCGTGGTAATCATTCGGACTTGGTATCATCAGCATGATCATTTATGCTTCCAAGTACAGGTTTACTGACGCAGCTTGTCACACTTGGCGTGAAACTGACAGCGGGCACCAGCGCCGCTACCGTGATTCATGTCAGCGATTTGGAAGTTCTACAAAGACGAGATGTACGGTTTCCTTCTTTGGTGTTCGTGGGTCAGACGTTAGCGCCATATGAAAAAGCAAAGCTGGTTAGAAGTTTAATTTTCACTCGTACTATGACATACTTAAAGAAGGAAAAAATAAGGAGTGTTGTGCTATAAGTACGGCAAAGAGAATCAAAAATGTGCTACCAGGTCTCCTTAGACTAGCTCAGACGCAGTTTGTGTGCGATACACAGACTCAAATTAATACTAGATGGACTCTTTGTATCCTAAACAATATATGCAGCCGTAACTGTGAGACTGAATGCAGACCAGGCTTTTGATTCGGGTTTAGACAGGCTCTTGGAGACATTTGTGTTCAGCAATAAATCTGAAATAAAAATCTAAGGCTTTTATGACAAACAATCGGCAAAAAAAAACAAAAAAAAACAAAAAAAAAAAACGCACAAGCTGCATTGACTTTCCCATCTGCCCAGGCAAAGTTGATAAGTTACTTATGTTCATAAGTGAGCCTTTAACGACTAACCTGCTGTTAACTTTTCAATGTTGATGCAGAATTATTTGTTGAAGGTAAACAGTACTGTTTAATAAACTTTATCATTCAGCGTAGCAAGAAGAACAGACAAAATTGGTTCTATGTTACACTAACATTTATACGTTTATACCTCGTTATTGAAGTTTCTATTCTGATTGGTCAGAAGGTGTCGATCAATTTTCCATAACAGCAGCTCTGACAAAGTAGTGCAGCAACAAACACAGGTTTATATTACTGCGCTCGTTCTAATGCGTGATCGTTTCTATGGTAACAGCTAACTGACAAAATCTAAACCTAATAATAAATGGATTAAAAACTGTATGAAAAACAAGCTGTAATCACTGATTAAGGAGACGTTTACTTAACACTTATGGAAGGAGTCTCCAGTGTCAGTGGCAGTTCTGCCTGTCTTCATGGCAGAGGAGTTTGTGGTTTCTCAGTAACAAAAAAAGAGAGGCTGGTGAGGGAATGACTGTTTGTAGCTGCTATAACGTAAGTGAGAACAGGAACTAACTGGTTTCATGGATGTTCCATAACACTAAATGTAACGATAAATGTTTAAAAGTACGACATGTCATGCATTAATGAATCAAAAATCGCAATCGCTGGCAAACCGCTGTGGTGTAAGAGGAGTAAAACACTTTAGGGTGTGCGGTTATTGGAAATGAACCAACTTTGTAGTGTTTGCAGTGACTCAGCTTCATCACACCACTCTATCGTTGATTATTTTTCTATAAGAGCATGAGCGGTTTATTCCGTATGTAGTTAGAAATGTAATGTATATTTTGAATATTAATCTACAGGACTTTTTTTTTTGCAAAATTCTTAAACAAAAACCCAAGAATACAAAATTTGTCACAAGAAAACAAACTTTCAGACTGAGATATCAGATTGTAGATCACAGGAACACCATGATGAATCGAGAAGATTCTAAATCTAAATCTAAAGCTGTGATTGGTCAGAAATCATGACCTCATTTGCATACAGGGCGATATAAATGTTTAAACGGTTAAACGGTATATTGCGCAGTTGTGGGGAAAAGCCCAAAGGCACATCCTTTCTGAACCGCAGCTGCATTGCGGACATGCAGAAGAAGAAACCGTGTTTAATCCACGTTAAGGGTTCAGTTATTTTCCACACGGCCGTTAGGGAAAGTCACATTCATCACCAATGACAACCATTTCGACAACTCAACTAGTGTAAAGCCACAACAATAACGCTGTTCTTACTGGATACGTAGACAATAACAAATAGGTGTGAGAGAAATGTATATATTTATATTTATATATCTTAAAACCGTACTGTAGTATATATACATTAAGCGCAAGGTTTTATTTTAGACAGTTCCTGCGCAGTTAGCCTGTTAGCTTTGTTATGGCAGGCAGGTGCAGGCGCGAGGATGCGCTCGAGCTCCCTGTCTTCCGGACCGGATCCCTCAAATAATAACAATAATAATAACAATAATAGTATTAATAAAACTCGCAGCTGTGCGTGAACACGTACCTTCAGTATTCACGGCGTAAGAGTGTGTTTCCAAACCCGGAGACTGTGCGACATATTGTTTATTTTCATCCTGACGTTATCTCCAGCCGCTGCTGCGCCGTTGGGATTTCTGTTCTCCTCCTCCGTCAGTAGAGAGCGCCTTCCTTTCTTTCTTTCTCTCTCTCTCTCTCTCTCTCTCTCTCTCTCTCTGTCACCCCGAGCAACGAGACAATAAAGCAAAGCATCCTGGGAAACCGAGTTCAAAACACTAGCTAGCAAGAGTTAGCTAGTCAAAGACCAAATCTCTCTCACTTAGTTTTTGTCCTAAACACTACTCTCCAAAGGACAAAATACTAGGCTTATTAAAAAAAAAAAAAAAAGTACAAAATATGTGTTCACATTTTCACATTATGTGTTTTTAGCTTTTTAGAAACTTACTATTACTATTAGGAAACAGATTAATACAGATTAATGTACCAAAACAATGACCAAGTGACTATATCATATCCTTTTGTGTTGTAGCAACAGCTAATTCACTGGGACAGGTAAAGCGGATGCTTCACATAATCGAAGAAGAAGAAGAAGAAGAAGAAGAAGAAGAAATGTTATTTAACAAAGAAAAACATCTAATCGCATAATAGTTTTCTGTAATTTATTTAGCTGTCATGGAAGGAGTCTCCAGTGTCAGGGCTTTGTATCAGTTAGCAGGTTTTTCCACCACAGGAAAGTCTTCAGGACAGATGTGTTTAAACTTTGCGGTTTCTCTGTAACATGGCAAGCTGTGATTTTTGTCTTATTATGTTATATTTGTTTTATTTCTCTAGAGAGAGAAAAAAAGAGAGGCTGGTGAGGGAACAACTGTTTATAGCTGCTATAAAAAAACAAAAAAAAACAAAGAACACCAGATGTCTCACACACTTACCCTGTCATAAACACAAAACAGTAATTGAAACGTGAAGATTGCTGTGAGGAGATTTTTATTTAACATTTATGGAAGGAGTCTCCAGTGTCAGCGTAACAGTCAGTATATTTTCCGCTACAGCACAGTGAAGTTTACGCTTTGCATTTTTTTGGTGACAAGCTGTAATTTTTTGTTTTATTAACTTCAAAAGAGAGAAAAATTACTGTTTATAGCAGCTAAAATGTAAGTGATAACAGCAATAACTTATATTGTGAATGTTGTTCCACAACATTAAATGTAACTGTAAATGGAAGAAAAAGTATGACGTGTTGCTCTTAAATCAATAAAACTTTGTAATAATTGGTAAACTGCTGTGGTATAAGAGGAATAAAACACTTCAGGATGTGCTGTTATAGGAAAATAATCAACTTTGAGTTTGTAACCTTAACTCCGCTTCGCACTGAGCTGCATCTCACCACCCTGTCCTTGATTCATTTCCTATAACAGCACGCCCCCAAGTGTTTTATTTCTTACTTACTTTTTATTATTATTTTTCTATATATATATATATATATATATATATATATATATATATATATATATATATATATATATATTGTTGCAGTGTTCTTTTTATTGTGCATAAAAATAAGGCTCCTGAATAAATAAACAAATAAATAAATAAGTTAGAAAAATATTCGAAAGCAATATTTCTGATCACATTGCATCTACACTGACTGCTTTTTTTTTTTTTTTTTTTTTTTTCCACTTTTTCCCCCAACACTGTAATGGCAGAAGAAGCAGATCTATCAGTTTTATGAAGCCACCGAGTTTATTAATCCAGACCTACACGGTGTTATTTGGTATACAAGCAATTTAAGAATACTGATAGTTTCATCCTAGAAAAGAATAGTGATATGTTTGGGGTGTGGTGGACATACAGAACACTTTCCATCGTGTCCACGAGGCAGCTTCAGTTTAAATCAAGTTATAATCGCTTTCACCTGCTGAGTGGAGCTCGACCAAGAGGAACATTCCACAACAAAGTGGCTCTGATGCAGAAACATGATCATCCGTCTCTCCGGAATGGGACAGTCGGGTCAGCTGATGTCCAATTTATTCCATTTATCCTGGATGCTCAACCTGAACTCCAGTTTGCCTTGTGATGTGCTTATTCCTTCTTCTGAAGTCTGAGTGATGTGAGCTTTCTGAAACTGATGCTGATGGTGTCACAATAGCCAACATATCTGCACATGAGACTTTACTGCAGAATTGCTTTGTTATAGTCTGTTTAAAAACACAGACTACATACGAATGCATACTATAAAGTAATCCAGGACATATGGTATTAGTAATTGTATAACATGATCTAAATCCTAAATACTAAATAAAAATTATGAATACTAATCTAAAAATCTAAATAATCCTATGCTCTACACAGTGCATCTACTATGCCTAAATGTATACTTTATTTAAATCCAGGATACATAGCATGCACGGATAAGTACTAAACAGAAATAATGCATACTACCTTTAGGATTTATGCTAAATGCGAATGCATACTACATCTGTATCTGAGTGCGTACAATGTCTAAATGCATGTCTCATATTATGTCTAAATGTATACTTCATCTATATCCAGGAAAATACTACATCTAAATACATACTACATCCATCCACAGGTGCATACTATGTTTAAATGCCTACTTTCCATACTACAGTACAGTATATAACTACAGTATATGTATATTTCACCTACAGTATATCCAAGTAAATACTACATCTAAATACATACTACATCTATATTCAGGTACACAATATGTGTAAATGTATATTTCATATATATGCAGGTGCATACTACATACTTCACATACTACTTGTAAACGTATAATTAATTATATTCAGGTACATACTACGTTTCAATGTATACTTCACATATGCCCAGGTACATACTCTGTCTAAGTGCATACTACATCTAAATAAATACTTCAACAAATCCAGGTACATACTACATTAAAATGCATACATTACACACTATGTCTAAGTTCATACATATCTAAATGTAGGTGCACACTACATCTAAATGTATACTTCATCTAAATCCAGGTACAGACTACATTAAGTTGCATCATTTTCACACTACAGCTAAACTTGTACTTCATTTATATCCTTGTACATTCTACATATAAAACATACTTCTCATACGACGTCTAAATGTACACTCTATCCTACACACTGCATTGAAATGCATACTTCACATATGCATGTATAATTGCATACTTCATATTAATCCTGGTACATACTATGTCTAAAAGCATGCTTCATCTGAACCCAGGATACATACAGCATGTACAGATTTGCACTAAATACAAATAATGCATACTACATCCAAATCCAGGTGCATACTAATACTAAATGCATACTTCATCTACATCCAGGTACATACTATGTCTTAGTGGATACGTTCCACACTACATACTAATATTTCATATAAATCTATTTATATACTATATTAAATGGATATTTCACATGCTACATCAAAATGCATACATCATTTAAATACTGATACTTACTATGTCTAAATACATTTTTTCACTTAAATGCAGGATACATACAGCATACATGGATAAGTACTAAATAGAAATAATGCATACTACATCCAAATTGAGGACTGATGCTAGGTCCAGATGCATACTACATCCAAACTTAGGATAGATGCTAGGTCCAGGTGCATAATTCATCCAGATTTATTATTGGTGCTAGGCCCAGGTGCATACTACATCCACACTTAGGATAGATGCTAGGTCCAGGTGCACACTTCATCCAAAAGTAAGCAAAAGTGAGTTAGCAAATGAACTGAAATAATGAAAATGATACTTAGTGGCTTATTGCCAAATGTAATTCTTAGTGTTAGATGTACTAAGCATTTAAGTTTTAAAACTCTTAATCTTTAAATACTATAAGTAAACATAGAAATTCATCAATTTAATTCTGTAATGAATTAAAGGGAAATGATTGCAATATGAAGGATGGACACCAGAGGGCAGCATGGTTGCATCTTATTGCAGTTTGCGCAACTGTTTTCTTAGTCTTTCCTGAACCACGTGTGACTTTTCAGGTATTGAGCATGATTTATTCTCCTCCTACATATTGCATTCATTTTTTTCAGTGATTTGTCAGTGTTGATTCATATATTTGCAGATTGTGACTCTCATGAGGATGGTGAATTCATTTAAAGGTTTGCGGTGAAGTATAGAAGCATGTAATGCATTTTTTCCTATTCTGCTCTCCTGTGAGACTGAATCATTAGCCAAGCACAAATGCTCTGCATACCTTTTTTGTTGCAGAATTGCTCTGCTGTGCAAGTTCATCCAATGTACACAGATTTGTATCTGTGTGTGTGTGTGTGTGTGTGTGTGTGTGTGTGTGTGTGCTGCACTTCTCTTTACTGCTAATGCAGATTCCAGGCAAGAGGACTAAAAGACACAACAGACATAAATCATTCATGAGCCTTGAATGTAAATGCAGTGCACATTTGCTTTGATCCGAGGAGCATTTGCATACAGGGCAATGTGGCTCTCATTTCAACTTCCTCAAACTTTCCAAGTCACTAATATGCAAACTGGTCCTGGGGTCAGCTCGTGATATTTACATCCTTGTGAGCGCACAAAAAAAAATGTCTGACCTTTGGATATGTGCTCTTGCTTGTTTGAAAACAGTCTGTCTGAGAACCACAGACTGGTGGGCATGTCTTCAAGCCGTTGTATAAGTAATGACACTGTGGTGTGATCAAGAGGCGTTACTGTTACCACTACGAAGATGATTCTTTTCCATTTAAAGGGTTTTATTCCTCTTATACTTCATCAATTTGCCAAAATGTACAATTTTACTTTATTTATTATTTACAATTTATCCATTTATAGCTACATTTAAAGTTGTTGAATGTTCTGAAGCACCGGTGGTGTTTGAAGTGGCGGTGGTGTAATGGTATCATGCAAAGTTCCCATTCTTCTGAACCAGGTTCAATTCCCGGCTGGCGCAGATTCTCATGACGGTTTAATGAATTTCCCTGTGGGTGAATAAAGGGATGTATCTACATCCGCAAAACAAGTTAGTTCCTGTTATAAACTGTAAACGATCATGCCCTCACCGGCTTCTTTCTTTTCTCTCTCTTGAAGGTAATGAGACAAAAAAAAAACAATTCAGCTTGTCATTTTACCAAGAAATTGCAAACTCACTGACTGTTACCAAGTTCTGGGACTGGAGACTCCTTCCATAACTCTTACATAAATTTACAGTCTTACAGAAAACTTCACCCTGTCATCTTACACATGTTTTTATTTGTTGAAAAACAGCACATTTTTAATCCATTTATTATTAGCCTTAGATGATTGTGGAGCGTTCGCCATATAAGTCCTCGTGTTGCTATAGAAACAACAGTATGAATGAACTTAAAGCCGCTACTGAAAGACATTTCTATATTGACAGTCTTTGTTACATAGCTAGTTAGCTTTTATAATGTCATCATCTTTGCTCAAGTTGAATGCCAATACTGAAGAACACAAAGCCCCAGATGGTTTAAAATACCCAGACGTCTTGTAGTTACAGCCAAATTCTGAGTAATTTGCTTTGAGATGAGTAACTGACTGATACGTCGGGACTTTAAGGGGTTAATGTATTCCATAACTCTTCATTCTTGCTTGCAGTCGTGTCTGTCTCACTGTCAGCAGCTGCCCTTGTGCCAAATTCCTTGTAAGTGAATCTTATTGGTCAATAAATCCCATTCTTGTTCTAAATATGTTACACGCTGTATCTATGGAGTCCTGCTGAGTTTTATACATCAGCAGCACCACTATAACGTCGCTGCTCAGGCAGACGGTAGCCAGTGCTTAAATTTAGCCCTCCGTGCCAAAGATTCAGAGTGGAAACTGAACTCGCTCTATCCTTTCTTCTTTCTTAACTTAAAACTGGATTCAGCTGGCCTTCTTTTAGCCACAACACACACACACACACACACACAGAGTACACACATACACTAAATACACACCTCCCGGCCTCAAATTATATTTGGCACAGTCAATTCCACAGTGGCACAGCTACCGTGTAAGGCAATATGAACCAAAACACTGCATTAAAGAGGACGAGTAAGCAGGAGGAGGTTCTGAGTAAATGGAATTATTGTCTTCTCATGAACTGTTTATTTTTTTATTGAAACCATTTTCAAGCTGTCCAAAGCTTTTTGTTGCTTTAGCATGCTCCTTTTTTTTTTTTTTTTACTTTTACATTTACCTGGCACAAATCTGGAAGTGTATGTGTGTTTGAGTGTATGTATATGGGGCTCGGGGTGTGTTACAGCCATCTTGAGATATATGTGGGGCTCTTTATATTTATTTTATATATTTATTAAGGTTAAGGGCCTGGATTTTAATTTTGAAGTTTTAATTTTAGGACTTAAACTAATAAACTACTGCAGAATCTTAAAGAAATATTTTCCACTTATACCAAATTTGATCAATCAGCCAAGCCATGCTTGGGGTCTGAAATGCCTTTTTACTTTCGCACTGAAGTTCCGAAACTAACTATGCAGCTAATTAACGACTAAAACACTTGGAACATGCAGTTATAGGAAAATAATCAGTGCAGGGGTGGTGTGATGTGGTTGCGAAGTTACTGTTACCACTCAGAAGTTGATTATTGCGAAGTGTTTTATTCATCTTACACCACAGCAAATTCTCAGCTATTATTTATTTTTATTCATTAATGTTGTGGAACATCCATGAAAAAAAAGTTAGTTTCTGTTCTCACTTACACTATAGCAGCTATAAACAGTCGTTCCCTTTACCAGCCTCTTTTTTTTTTTTAAATCTCTCTTAAAGTTGATAAGACACAAAGCCATAATGTTACAGCTTTACCACTGAAACTGGCACCTCCTTCCAAAAATACAATACAAGTCCCTGTGAATGAACTGTTACTACAGACATGATAGAATAAGCAATAAAAAAACTCACTATTTTACAAAAAATTTTTATTTTAACATGATATACCGTCAATCAAGAAGTGAACATTGGACAGCAGAGATATCTCACTAATTGACTACGTTTGGCTAAAAATAAAATCTTTTAAATTTGAAATTTTTTTGTACTGAATGTTACTTTAACTGAGCTTCAGTGAGTTAACCCTTATTCTAACCCTTAGCCCCTTAACCCTTAGCAGTTCAGATATGTTTGAATTATAAGCAGCCTCTCTTGAATGTCACTGAATTTGTTGTATTAAGGGAGAAAAGGTCACTAATTAGACCGCTGTAGACGTCCGTCCAGACGAAATCAGTCTAGTGTATCGAAACACACTGAATCATCTCAGGACGCAGGCGGTGGAACAGGGTCAGGGTTAAAAATACTGCTTAATATATACAAATGTGTGCTTTCACTTTGACTTTGATTCCCTGAAGAAATCTCAAGGCCTCTTTGGCAGTGTTTCCTTCCCGAAACCTCTCAGTCCACCCATCATCAGCTATTCGAAGCATGTTAGAAATGCATGGTTCTGGCATCTCCGGAGAACCCAGTGGAACAAACTCCAGCCAAGTTGAACATTTTTTCTCTATTTGGGTTATTACTGGGAGAAAATGACAACTTCAAACAGACCTTGGCCTGTGTGTTGGAACGCAGCACCAGTCCAGCCACTTTGTGATGCTTGGAGCTGAATGACGAACCGTTATTGAATTTCATACAAAGCTGCATCTCATATAGAGTGGACGTGTGTCTATTTATGGGTTTTATAGTTTATATAGTTTTATATTGTGTAGTATACTCTGATGTACCCTGAAGTAGACGATCAATCAGTGTCAGTCTAACATCTAACTAATGGTGAAAAAAAGTATAAATTCGACTCTTGGTGCACTTTTGCAATTCAAAAGCTTTTTTTTTTCTGTCTCAATAACTTCAAGAGAAAGTGAGGGACCAACTGCTAAAACATAAGATGTTACTTGTTTCATTAAATGTAACTGTAAATAACTTGCAGGCATGCTGCTGTAGGAAAGTAATCAACTTTGAGGTGTATCATGTCGAGCTTCATCACACCATCCCATTCTTGCTTATTTTCCTATAACAGCACAACACCAAGTGTCTTATTCCTTACAAGTCAAATGGTGCTTTCTCCTGCAGATGACTCGCACTATAAATGCACGCAGTTTATGAACATACTACATTTAAGCAGGTTTTTGGAGAATATCTAAAATTCAAAACCAGAATTTGTCTCTTTTAATAGGGCGAGAAATGCATTAAGACTCTTTTTTCTATTGGCAACAAGGTGGTGGAATAAACAGGGTTTTAGTTTGATGATATTCTTAGACCCATGAGGAAGTGTTTTTCAGCAGGAACTATAAAGAACTTCTGTAGGTTGCTTTGGAAAAGACGTCTGGCAAATGCTGTATATGTAAATGTATTAGAGCGTTGTGTACTAACCTCCAGTGAGCAAGCCAAGAGTGGCAGTGGTGAAGAAAAATCCTTGGGAGGAACCGAGACACAGCTGGGAAACCCATCCTCATCTGGAGTTTCTTTTATATCAAATAGTGCAGAAATTATAAATTATAAGGAATATAACTTAATGCTTAACGATAAAGATATTAATACAGTAGTTACAGTAACAGTTCAGTATAATTGTGAGTATAAGTCCTTTAGATGAAAGTGAAGGAAACAGGTTGTTCATATGCAGGAGTCTTCAGGGCGAGATCAAGAGCCTGTAGACCTCAAGACGAGAGCAGGAAACTAATGACCTCAAAAACGGTTCAGGCACTTGAAGACCTCAGAGGGTGATCAAGTGCTTTTAGACCTCAAGACAAGGCCCGGAGCTTGTTGACTTTAGCACATGAGCAGAAGATTGTAGACCTAATTAGAGGAGCAAGAGCTTGTAGAACCAAAGAAAAAAAAATCAAGAGCTTGTAGACATCAGGAGGAGAGCAGGAGCTTGCAGATCTCAGGATGAGATCAGGAGCTTGTAGATTTCAGGATGAGATCAAGAGCTTGTAGACCTCAGGATGAGAAGAGGAACTTATAGGTCTCAGAATGAGAGCAGGAAGTTATATACCTCAGGATAAGAAGAGGAGTGTAAACATCAAGATGTGATCAGGAATTTGTAGACCTCAAGACTGGAACAGGAGTTTGTAGACCTATGGCTTGGTTGTAGATCTCAGAATGATCTGATCCTGAGCTGGAAGCAGAAGTTTGTGGTCCTCAGGATGGCAGGAGTTCTATGTAAATGGTACAGGAGGTTGTAGACCTCAGGACGAGAGCAGGAACTTGTGGGCCTCACAACTGGGGAGGTGATAGATGTAAGAAAAGAAAGTGAACTACTGCCTCTAACAGACATGAAAACCTATGGAGCTGTGTGTGATTTACTGCTCTCGCACTCTGTATATTCACACAGGAAACACTGAACATGACAAGCAACAAGGTGAGGAAACGCAGAGCTGTCGTAGCCAGGAACCTGCAGAAATCACCTACAGTTAAGTGGCTGTAAAACAGGTGAATGGAGCTTATTCTAGCATTTCCCATTCCTAATACTGGAAATATAATTAAAGTCATTTTGATTCAGACTTACTTAAAATATATAAAGTGATGCATACCACATTTATATTAAAATACATTCAGTATACAAGTAATGCATACTAATTCTAAACTGCATACTTTGTATGTAGTAAGTCCTGGCTTCATACTTCTTAAGACTAGAGGTGTGTGTCAGAATGCAGATCCCACAGAAAGCAACAAAAAAGTTGTGCAACTGGAAGTTTTTTTTTTTTTTTTTTTTTAAGTTTCATTTGGGCAGAAATGAGCTGTCAGATATGAAGCTGGCTGGACAAAGTAAGACCATGTTCATTAAAATGAAGTACAGCTTTAATTCTTTCATCTTTTGTAACTGATTGTTCAGGGTTGTGCTGGTTTAAATGAGGCTAGTAGTTTATATTTTGAGTACTAGAACCAACTTCGTATATATCACAGAAATTTGCAAACTCACAAAATGTTTTGGATTAGGCCACACCTCCTTCAGATACAAATACAGATATTTGGAGTGCTAAACAATCCAGAATACATACTACTAGTACTACTACTACTAATAATAATTATTACCTATAGATGCCCACTAAACTAATTCCAGAATATAGTCTACATACACTATACTGTAAATTCATACTTCATTTCAGATACATATTACCACTAGGTTCGTCTGCATACAGTATAATTTTAATTTTAGAGTTCAGTTTAAAGTGATCTTATTTGTTTTTAAAGCTCTTCATGGTCTTCATGGTTCCTATCATCTTCGATTGCGCTATGATCCTTAAGGTCTTCTTCACAAAATCTGTTGTCTTTCATGACTAAAAGTCTGGGGTGACCGGGTAAAACTCGTCTTAAAACCTGACTGTACATATCTGGCATTTGAGCAGGGTTGCCAGGTGACATTTGTTAATACATTTGAGTTATTTTATTGTTTTATATTTCCTTTGCTATGTTATTTCTTGAACCATTTTATTCGATGTACAGCACTTTGGCCAATGCGAGTTGTATAAAATGCATGCTTCATAAATAAATTTTACTTGTCAAAGCACACTTCATGTAAATCCAAGAGACGTACTACATGCCAGATCCTGGAATTCCATATACACAAAAAGATTAACAAACGCTGCATCTAAGTCCAGAATAAATACTATATAGAAATGCACAAATCTTCTCAGAAGAAGTCAGTGATTGTGAGTGTGCGAGCTGCTTGGCTGACCCGGACAAGGCGGCGTTCAGGTGTTTGGGGTTCAGTAACGAGCTCTGAAACGTGATCCTGTAGATCCAGCAGGAATTCCCAGTCTGACCTCCGTGAGCTTGCCAACACCAACACTTTCAGGTTGTAAGAACGTTATTACAGTTATTATATCGGGGTTTGGTGAGGCCTATCGGGCCCAAACGGAAACTCCTAATTTAATTTTCTAAAAGGATTTTATTTCTCTCTCTCTCTTTTATTTTTTTTAACAAAAGAGTGGTCATAATCGGCGTGAGATCGAAGCGAGGGTGTCATTTATGTGATTGCTTCAAAGCGAGCGGGTTTGGCAGCGAATTTGCGGCCACTGAATAACGTGATTGATTTCAGCCTCTGTCCACAATGGAGCGCTTGAGTGTGTGCGATCATTACCGTGAACGCAGGGCCTGCTTACTTTGCTTAACTGCTCTATTAAATAAATGGCCACTTAATATTGTTGGCCTGCCATGGAGGTAAATTGCTCTCAGAGCTCCAGTATGTAACATTCCCTTTTCATATGCAGCATAGTCATGCGTTTATTCATATGCACTAATGCGTGAAAACTTATATTCCCCAGCCGCGCGTGCACTCACACATTACGAAGTGAATCGAATATTGCACATTTAAAATCTTATACAGGTTACAAGAGATTATTCTACGTATTACTCCAAGTATTCAGACAATAAGCCCTCCTGACAATTTGGCCTAGTGGCTAGTGACTTGTCAAATGGAATAAAAAGTTGTACTTGCCATTCCACTCATGAGAATACTGTTGCTAGGCAACTGAAACAAGGTTTCAAAGCACAAACTGGTTTTATTTTGACAGCTGTGTATCAGACCATTTCCATCATTTGGTATCTGTGTTTGCAAGATTGCTGTTCTTACACGAAGATGACGGCTATCTAAAACTCCCATGACTTACATTAGCACCTAGCCATCATTTATTGTATACAAAATATTGTTTATAATACAATACAATCGGGAATATCAACATTTACCTCAGGTATGTTGGTAAAGATAAAGAAAAAAACTCATGACTGATATTGCAACGTAACTCCGTTTAGTATCAACCTTTCTGGGCTACGCCATTTTAGGAATTATTGACATTGTGTCATGTCATCTTGTGAACATAATGTGCTGAAACACTGTAATTCACTTAAATCGTAGCTTTTATTTTCACTTCCACTAAGAAAAAGCTCATTTCCTCTAGCATAACTAGAAGGGTTTCATATGTTAGCTTAGCTCCAAACTAACAGCAGTGTGCTTCCTCAATTCCTCATACTTTAATATGTTCAGTATTTCTCTCATAAGATACAGATGTGTGAAGCCAGTCACACCTAAACATCTATATGATATTACATTTCCTTTCACCTGTTACAGCTAATGTGTGTGTGACTCTCTCAGCTTGCTCAGTTAGCATTGCTAGCACATCTCAGAATGTGCTAGCTTGTGAGTTAATGGAAGGAGGTTTTGATTTGGGAACAATTTGACAAATCCTTCTCGCTATGCTAACTATTTTTGGTTTACAAATGTAATAATTATTGAAGTGTGCCATTTTACTTCACGGCTAGCATAAAAACAGTAGTAGTGCTAGCGAAAAAGTATTCATAAATGAACAGGCTAGTTTGAAAAACATTTACACTTCATATTGTAAGTCAATGGAAATGGGTCTCCGAGTCTGGAAAAAAAACCAGTATATTCAATTTTCATTCATATTTTTTTACTTTTTATTTTAGCGTAGCATTTTTATTAGATAGTTGAAACAGTTTGAGTTATCTTTAAACAGAATAAACAACAGGTTTGTACTAATGAACAGGTAATTAGATGCCATGATATGATTGAACTTCAGGTGAGAGGTTGGTTTTAGCTGAACGATCTCCTGGCCTGCGCTCCCTAAAGAGACATCGTCCATTTTACTAATGTCCCTCAGCATGCTTAAACCAGATGTTCGAAACATGTCTTTCTCTCTCTCTCTCACTCTCTGTCTTTATATCTGCCTCTGAGGTATGGAAAGTATTTGCCGCACTCCTCTGAGGGCCGTGCAGCTGGAACACACAGGCAGCAAAACTGGGAATCGCGGAGAGGCAAGATGAAGAGATAAACGTGAGCCGTTTGAAAAAGTCGGATTTTGGATGAACAGCAGAGGCGTCAGCATCATCGTAACTTTGAACAAAACAATAGAAATGAAAACGTCCAGACACAGACACAGGTTGTGTTTTCGCTACAGGTTGTGACCGACAAACTGATTCGATGGTGGTTTCTAGGGGAATTTGACTCTCAGGAAACCCATCAAAGGTGTATATGGTGTGTGACAGACAGATTTATCTTTGGATGCTTTGTTAAGGATTCACACACACGCACGCACACAAACCCAAAAAGATAAAATAAGGCCATACATGCATACGACAGCTAAGAACAGGTTACATAAATCACAGGTTTGTAAATCTCTGATGCATACTGGATATACAGTCAGGTCCGGAAGTATTTGGACAATGGAAGAGTTTTTGTGATTTTGCCTTTATACTCCACCACAATGGATTTGAAATAAAACAATCAAGATGTGATAGAAGTGTAGACTTTCAGCTTTATTTTAAGAGGTTCCACAAAAATATGGCATTTACCATTTAGGAATTACAGCCACTTTAAGCAAAGTACCTCTATTTTCAGGGGCTCAAAGGTATTTGGACAATTGACTGACAAGAAGTTAATTGACCAGGTGCAGTCCATTCCCTCATTACTTCAAGACAAATGAAGCAGATAAAAGGTCTGGAGTTGATATCATGTATTGAGTTGGCATTTGGCAGCTGTTCGACTGGAGCTACCAATATGAAGTCCAAGGAGATCTCAATGCAAGTGAAGGAGGCCATCACTAGGCTGAAAAAACAACATAAATCTATAAGAGAGATAGCAAAACCTTAGGTTTGGCCAAATCAACAGTTGGGTACATTCTTAAAAAGAAAGAAAGCACTGGTGAGCTCAACAACATTGAAAGGCCTGGAAGACCACGGAACACAGCTAAAGTGGATGATTGCAGAATCCTTTCCTTGGTGAAGAACAACCCCTTCACAACATCAACAGAAGTCAAGAATACTCTGGAGAAGGTAGGCATATCATTGTCAAAATCTACAATCAAGAGACGCCTTCATGAATGTAAATACAGAGGGTTTACAACAAGGTGCTCTGCTCACATTCAGCCAAATGCTACAAAACTGATAGGACGCCGCTTCACAGTGCAGGTGGATAATGACCCTAAACATACTGCGAAAGCAACTCAAGACTTTTTGAAGGCAAAGAGATGGAATATTCTTCAATGGTCATGTCAGTCGCCTGATAGAGCATGCTTTTCCCTTACTGAAGACAAGACTGAAGGCAGAAAGACGCACAAACAATAATGTCACTTTGTCCAAATACCTTTGAGCCCCTTGAAAATGGCTGTAATTCCTAAATGGTAAATGCCATATTTTTGTGGAACCTCTTAAAATAAAGCTGAAAGTCTACACTTCGATCACATCTTGATTGTTTTATTTCAAATCCATTGTGGTGGTGTATAAAGGCAAAGTCACAAAAACTCTGCCATTGTCCAAATACTTCCGGACCTGACTGTATATCCAACATAGTATGCTTACTACACAACTGTGAAATTCTAGCATAGTACATATGATGCATCCTGAGGTCAAAAAAAGTATTTCACAGAAGATACTGTGTTTTCCCTTATTGACTCCAGAGAATGGTGGGAAAGTTTACAGGACAGTTTTGCTAACGTTAAATCTTTGATTGCTTCGTTAAGTATTCACACACAACATACATACATGTACTGTCTACTTCATCCAGCCAAAGGATGGAGAATATTGATGGAAGGTCTGCTCTGAGTCGGTATTATGGGCGAGAGGCTGTAGACGATGATGTTTTAATAACCACAATGTCCTCAGTAAGTGCAAAGATAAACACGAGTGTTTGCGGTTACAGAACTTCTCATAACTCCTTCAGCACTTTTAAGCTCAATGATAGTGAATCTTAGACACAACAATGGCAAAAAATAACAAAACACCAATTCCCAGGATGAATTTTTTTTACGTCTCTGTGGCCACAGCTTTGCGCCGTGTTTTTGCTTCCACGTATCCGTCTTCAGCTGGGGTGTAAAAGCAACAAGGCTTTTAGATCATGTATGTTTTCCTGCTTTGCCTGTCTGACTCTTTCTGATAGAGAAACACTTCATTGTAAGGTTCTACATAGAACCTTTACGGATTCTCCAAAAATGTATTGTAGGGTTTAAGGATTCCCCTACAGGAGCAAGCAAAACTCTCTTTAAAAAAAACTCTAAAAAGGTCTAAAAGGTTCTAGTTTGGAACCATTTTCTTTTGTAGCGTGCTATAACCTTTAAGGGTTCGCCCTCAGGGACAACAGAAATGTCTACATTTAAAAGTGAATATTGTATACTAAAGCATTAACGGCTCTATATAGAGGCCAAGTAGAACCCCTTTAGGAAGCGAAGAACCCTTTAACTATCTAAAGAACCCTTTTTCTAAGAGTGCACATTGGGAAATAAAATGTATGCATACAGTAAGTACTGTTTTTTTTCCAGACAGCGTATCTGTTTTAGCACACTAGCCTCTGAAGTGAGAAAGAAATAATTGAAATATGGCAGCTTCTAAAACTTTCCTGTGGTGAAAAATTGCCTGGTTAATTTCGGTTTGCTGATGAATGGATCGTCGTCTTCATTCACATTCACACGTTCATGCCAGAATCAGCTGCGAGAAGAAGAGAGACGGAACCGCAGCCGAGATCGCTCTTCCTAAGCAACCACACAGCGAGTGTATTAGTCAAAGCTACAGTCAGGAATTTCACAATAACAAAGAAACTCATCCCTGCTTTCGATCAGGAGTGGAATGAAAATGGATTTTTGTAACATGAAGAAGCGTTTAAAGGATTTAAATAGATTTTGTTTACTGCAAATATTTTGAAAAAAAAATGGAGGTTTAATCCTTAGGAAACTTTGGGATCAAACTGGGATTATACATTAAATGGTTTACATATTTCTAATTGTGGATTCCACGTTTTATGGTTTGCTTTTTTTTTTTTTTTTTTTTTTTTTTTCCAATCAAAAGTGACTCAAATGTAAAGCAGCAGTCACACTTTCAGACTTTCAACAAGGAAATGTAGTGGCTAGTGAACAGTTACAATTAATTATATTAATTAGCTATTTAGGTTTTTTACAAGCAATAAATTAAATTAAGAAAATATTGAAGTGACAAAAGTCTGGTGTCAGCATTAACTAATAATTAACAGTTACTCCACTTTATTTATTTATTTATTTATTTATTTATTTAAACATTTTTACCCTTCAACTCTGAACATTTATTTATCATTTATTTAACATTTATACATTAAAAATATATTTATAACATAAAAATAATTTATACATGAAAAAATACTCACAGAAAGCATCACCGCAGAAAGAATCAACAATTATTATAAAATATTAAAATATCTTTCTTGGTTTAATAATGACACACTTTTGATCTGTTTATTATTATTATTATTATTATTATTATTATTATTATTATTATTATGGTCCCTACAAGTCCTTGTGAATGAGCTGTTACTATAGAAAAGATCATGTATTAGAATAAGAGAGTTAATATAAATCTGTGATTTGCAGCTGCAGAGCTACTGTTATAGAAAATTAATCAACACCTTGAGAAATCACCAGTGCTTTGGTATTAGGGTTTTTAAACAACTAACACGACTTAAGGGAATTTTTGCTGGTTGCTGAAAGCGCTCCATACATTGTGCAGACAAAATGAGAAACACAGAAAACACTGCAAAGGAACCAGAAAAAATAGATGAATAACCAAATAACTCATTATCTGCCATGTTATTGGCAAGAAATGTTAACTTACAGAAATGGAAAGTGATGTATTATGGCACAATTTGTAATGCATGGCCTGCTCAGCCTCTATAATAGCCCATAATTTAAACTTCAATGCGTTTGACCAGCGATGCAAAGAAGAAAAAAAAATCTCTTCTGAGTAGCATGTCGAGTGGTTGAGTAGACTTGTCTATTAAACTGTCACCGAACTTGCTGTTTTGAGCAAAATGTACTTATTTCACAGTAGTTATTATAGCAGTGTCTTTATGGAGCTGTCAGAGCTGTCAGTAAAACTGCAGCGCAACACTAACTGCTGAAGAGAGAGAGCGAGAGGACAAGCTGTACTGACCGGGCTCGCTCTCACACACTCCGACTGCGAGACAGTTGGAAAAACATGCAGTCGTGCAGCTGCATCGTTGAATGCAGGTAACATGGATGTATTTGGCTTTAAAATGGCCTTTGGCAGCTCCTGGTTAGGTAACGTCTCAAGACACAGTGTGTACTGATTTTTCGCAGATGGCCTCGTGTTCCTGCGCTGCCAGCGCCAATTCAATCGCACAGCCAAATAAAGCGCCTACTGACTGACGGTCACTTTTTTTCAGGTCATTCTATTATTACAGGTCACATATACTGTGTGTGTATGTACAACATACAGAGAAAAGACACATAACTTGTCGTACTAAGCCAAATAAGTCTTCTGAATGACATCTAAGGTTATTCAAGGTGGGATCCTGGAGATGTTTAACACATTGAAAACTTATTCAGTACCTCAACTTACACGTAGAATGTTTTAAAATGCAGCCGCTGGGTTATTATTACTGAAAGCATGGTGACGTATCGGAGTGCTGCTTAGTCTATTAATGTCTTATTAGTGTCACAATTCTGCCAAAAAAATTAAATCTTTATTTAAATCACATGCTTGATGTCTAATGTTTGCTTCTTTAGCTTTGAGCTCTGAAGCTAATATAAGAAATAATGGGATTAACAAATATTCATATAGGGGCAAATGAGGTAACATGAGGCATCTTAGAAATGTCCAGAACCAAAAATGTGAATTTGTCACGGTAAGAGTATCAGCCATCAGTCATGTGACTTAATGATAGTAAGAAAGATATATTATTGCCATCCTTTATAAACTGAGCAATAGTTATATAATGGTACTATAAAATAAACATTACACAATAATTCTAAATTTTCACTCAAATAAATGTCTTTGTAGCACCTGGACATTTCAGCCCAAACCCTGGTTGCCTCTGCCAGGAGGTTCAGAATTGGCCATAGCTAGAGATTTCAAGATGATCAGCCAAACATACCTCCAAATCAGCAAAAGTGAACCAAATCTTAAGTTGTAAGGGTACTGATCATTTTTTAACCAGCATTTTGCAGAAAAAAATTCTTTTTTTTTTTTGCCTCTGTATGTTTGATCTCAAAATATCACTTGCCACATGTGTTATTCTTTTTATATAGCAATATTTCACTCATTTCATCATGAAATGATGATGCCAATTACTTTACAGCAGTATTAGATACACAAGCTCATAAACCTTAACTTAAAACCATTAACTGTGCATCCGAGTTGTTGTCTGAAGCAGTCTTCTGTTGGGGTAAGACGTGGCCTTGGGGCAAGTTAAACCATTGTTTGTTATGTTTGGTAAGATGATGGATCATCCCCAATAAACAATGTCATGAAAAAGCTGTCAAGACTTTTTACAATCAGTGGAACAGTCGGTTTTTCCATGCGGTCTTGAAAAGTTGAATGAAAAATAAGCCAAATTGCCACAACTTAAAATACGGAACATTTTGTGGTTTTATTTGTGTATTCAACAGTGGCTGTATTTACTTCCACAGGCCTTGACTTTCCCCGATCCCTATGCTCAGTTTACCCCTGCTTTGGATCATAATTCTAAAACTGTACTAGTTAGCACAGTGTTATTGAAGTCTCAATACCGATTGGTCAGAAGGTGTTGGTTAATTTTCTGTAACAGCAGCTCTGACAGGAGTGCCAGTTATAATGCAAATCACAGGTTTATAGTAAAGGAATAAAAAAAGTGTGATGTGTCATTCTTTAACACATAAAAATTTACTTTACAAAATTGTTGAAAAATTGCTGTGGTAGAATAGAAATAAAACACTTTGTGACATGCTGTTACGAATCTAATCAACTCCATAGCACCCTGTTCTGATTTATTCCTTACAGGATGTACAACAACCTTACACATAGACAGCACCTGGTGTTAAGTAGGAAATCGAATTCTGTTAAGCTGATTTATCACAACTTAAATGAATAAATGTATAACATTTAAGTTCAAAGTGACATCCACCACACAGCACACTTTTTGCTAAACTTCCATTGTCAGATTTTGGAAGGCGGGGCCTAAGGGGTAAAATGGTACCAAATTCCACTAAAGAAAAAAGTCATTTTAAATTTGCCCAAGATGGCTGCGCGCATAATGTTAGAGTATGAGATGTGTCCTGAACAGCATGACTGTGGGACATCAATAAAAATGGCGTCATTGGAAATGATTTTGGGTGTGATAGACCTCCATCACTTGTTAACTCATTAGCCTTTCATAAGCAATTATTATAATTGTTGAAATATCATTTTTGGCAAAATTCAAATATATCTATATATCCAATTTCTGTCATATGGAGAAGTGCGTGATGGGAAATTCCTGCCATTTCCATGCCGGCTCTAAAGTTCTGTGTCTAATTCTCAAGGCCTCTTGGCCCTTCTGGCTTTATTGGAAACCGATACCTTATTTATGCTGTCTGTACTAAATTGTATAACAGTTATAGTAATGTATTACTATTTAGATTACACAATTAAATGAATGTCCTGTTGTTTTATATATATAATCAGACCATTGGAACGCCTCCTATTTTCTTTCTTTTCATCTTGATGTTCTTTTGAAGAGGTGCCAACAGCAAGTGGTTGTTTGGACATTCCCCACCCGGACTGTAGAGACCGGCATCTGATCCTCAAAACATCCTGGCTCTTCCGCCACTCATCTTTTAGCGCCAGCAGCCAAATCAAACACGGCCGAGGCAGCTGAGCACAGCGAGATAGAACCTCTCAGATTTTTTCCACATCCACCATGCCGCCAGATCAAATATTTTACACGGGGAAAGGGGACTCATCTTCCAGGGGAATTTTCGGAGAAAAAAATGCTTTAAGGAGGTGGCTGGGTTCGAGAGAGGTAAGATCAACGAAAAGGTCCAATCAACACTCTGTCAGTGCTCTTCCGGGAGATGTCTGCTCCACGGCGAGGAGATGATGAGTGGACTTAGTAAATACAGAGGATCAAAGTGAGTTGGAAAAATGAATTTAGACGTAACTGTCATCTGAGCGAGGCATGGCCATGTTCAAGGATCCTCTGTTGACCAATAGCTCATCCGTCAGCACTCACTCTGAACCGCAAACACTTCATTAGCTTGGTGTATTCATCTGCAGTGCTCTCTGAAGTCAGGTTGTCTATTAAATTGAAGCTGACTAGAGCATGCTAAATAATGCTAGGTCACCCAAGGCACAGTGTAGCCTTTATCCTATATCTTCTACATCCACAGTTAGCTGCATTTAAGATATCTCCTTTCAAAGAGAATGGGATGGCAGACCGCAAGCTGCCTCCACCCTCAACCCAGCTGCTCCAACTGGGTAACTCAATACCCACCAGCCTGGATGACTGACTCTGAAGGGACACAAACTATGAAGCCAATCCCACAGAGATAATATGGCTTCTGAAGATGGAAGGTGACTGACCACAAAGTATGTGGTCAAGTGAGACAGAACCAAGAGTGCTTTTCTGGCTCTCAATCTTCTAGTCACTAGTGGAGAACCTTAGTCATTATCTGTTTCGAGTAACTTTGTGGGGCATTTGTGCAACGTGGGGCCTTTATTAGGCACCTATTTTATACACACATTCAAGTATATATCATATTATGGGGAAAAAAGAAACATTCTGCTTTGTGTGGCCCTTAGTGCAAAGTGGGCACGTTATGAGATAATTATTTTGTCTGTACACAGGTGAGTTATTTTCACCACACACAATCCTGTAATCATCACATCACATAGCGACAAAAGTCATATACTTTTAGAGACATTAGTGCAAAGCGGGGACAGTGTGCATTTACTTTGCCAAAAAGGTCAGGGTTTTGTGGTGGAGTAAGTGTCACTTCATACACATCTAAAGGTTTCCTTGGTTTGTCCATCTGGAAGAACTTTTAAAGGTTCTCCACTTTGTAAAACTTTACAACAAATAGTTTACATTTCAAAAAATGTACCAGGTAGGACCTCTTTAGACGGTTAGGACTGTTGACATCCAAGGAACTGCTTAGGAACCATTTTGCAAGAGTGTGCACTATAAACCCTTTAACATCTGGTTTTCACTCGAAACTGTTTGGATATTTGGTTTCTTAGAAAAGCCCTAATTTTTTTTCCATCTTCTTCTGACTCCAATTTGTTACAAAAGATCTCATTTTAAGGTCATTGCTTGCCTCTTTATCCCAACACAATAATGTAAAAACAAAATAATGTTAAAATGAGGCAAGAATGATTTGAACTATTAAACGTGCTGCATTTAGCCCATTTGAAGTCTGCAAAAATTGGATATTTTATTTGACAGCTTGCTCACGTCTATCCAATTAAGAATCTACAGTCTTCCCACAATTAGCTAAGAAACATAAACTCAGCTCATTTTTCGTGGTCAGGCAGCACACTGTGGTTCAAGGTTGTATTTCACCATAGGAGGTTGGAGTGAAATGTTCTCCTGGACCATTGGAAGCTGGTTGTAGAGTTTTGAGTTGCCCAGTGTAGTAAAGCTCTAAAGAAAAGACGCTTTCTCCAGCTCTCTGGCTGTAATGGGGTCCTCGCCAGAAACACTTACCCTACACATTCATCACAACACTGTCACAGCCCTCGAGCAGCTGCCACTCGCTCTTACAAAATCAACGGGCGGGCGGGGGTGGGGGGTGGAGTGTGTGTGTGAGGGGGGTGTTGATGGGGGGGGGGGGGGGGGGGGGGGGGGGGGGGGGGGGGGGTTGATAGGGGGGCTACACTCGCCCGAAAACAAACACCATAAAGCTGCATGTTTGTGCATGTGGATGAGGAGGCGAGGAACATGAACAATCACAGCTTTGTGATAAGACATTAAAGAAATAGAAGAGTTAGAATAGAAGTTTTTTTTTTTTCATCAGGGTCTCTGAGTACGCAGTCATAAAAACACCCAGAGCTGCAATGAAACATTTTCCATAAATCATCAGTGAGGATAAAATGATAAAATCACGGCTGAACAAGACAGAGAGCTGTTCGCAGTTTTTTTTATGCCACGGGATAATTGGCATTAAACTCAAAAGCCATCAGAAAAGCCAAACCCATAGGCAACTTCATGATAGAAGCCTGTACCTGCTTAAGCAAAACACTGTCAGTCAGCACACATACATACACAACCTGGCAGTCTCACTACTCATAATGCTGCAGCTACCACATGGCCTCCAGTGGCTATGGGCAATTACAGTGATTTATGGAGTTAAAGTTGTGGCTTATGCTAGCTAAGACCTGCTGGATAAGTTTAATTATGGCATAAAGCGTAAATGATTTATGGTCTAATCAACATAATCAGCACCAGTGCGTGTGCCCTGTGAAACATGTCGTGCGTTATGCATGTTTGAGGGACTTAATCGATTAAAACCTCTGCATCTTATAGTACACACACTGCTCATTCTACCTTTGTCCTTGTCCATGACATGCACACCTACACTGTTATGAGAGTGTTTTGCCATTTTCCATGTCATATCAGAAAGCCTAATGTAGAATATCACTAATAATATTAATAATATACACTGATAACAACAGCAAGCTAGCTAAGATAAGCTAACTTGACAATATCTGAGAGAAATATTTATACATACCCTTAGTTTTCACTGCTAATGCTATCCAATTAGCTAATATAAACTAGCTTGACATGATTCCTGTGAGGCATCTTAAGTCATATTCATGATTGTTCACAATATTCACTGCTAACTCCAGCTAGCTAGCTAACATAGGGTAACCTGACAGGATTTATGAGAGAAATTTTTATATACATTCATAATTTTCACTGCTAATGCTATCCAGCTAGCAAGCTAGTCAGCTCGGTTATCAACTAACCTGACATGATTTCTGAGAGAAATTTTAAATCATGTTCATAAATGTTCATACATTCACTGCTAACATCAGCTAGTTAGCTAAGGTGAGGTAACCTGACAGGATTTCTGAGATAAATTTTTATATATGTTCATAATTTATACTACTATTGCTAGCCAGTTTGCTAACATCAAGCTAACATCAGTTAACCTGACAGGATTTCTGAGAAGAATTTTAACTAATTGTCCTAAATGTTCAAAAATATTCCCTGATAACACCTGCTAGCTAGCTAAGATGAGGCAATCAGACAGGATTTCTGAGAGAAACTTTTAAGTCATATTCATAAATTTTCATAATATCACTGAAAAACACCACCTAGCTAGTTGAGGTAACCTAACAGAATTTCTGAAAGAATTTTTACTCATTTTCACCACTAATTCTATCCAGCTAGCTAACATCAGCTAACATCATGTAACCTGACAGGCATTCTCTAAGGGGTATTAAAGTTTTATTTAAAAATCTTCACTGCTACCACTAGCCAGCCAGATAACACAAGCCAGTGTGGGAAAATTTCAGGGAAGAAATTTTAAGCTAGGATGCTAACATGAGCTACTCTGACAGGATTTTTGAGAGGACTTTCAATGTTTACGACCTTCACTGCTAACATTACTTGGATTCAAGACATTACCTCCTTAATTGCAATCTTAATTGCTAACATTACTTGGATTCAATACATTACCTCCTTAATTGCAATCTTAATTGCTAACATTACTTGGATTCAAGACATTAACTCCTTAATTGCAAGCTTAAAACTACCTTTGAGGACTGGGTGTTTTGAGTTCATGTATAAACCCTGCCAAGTGGAACACTGGAGTAATGGCCATGATAACAGTATTGCTGAATATCGTAATATATTGCTAGTTATACAAGATGTGCAGAAGTACCACAAAGAAAACACGCCTCTGTTTTTGTAAGTTGGGATAAGCCATCAGTCTTATATAATAGACCCTGTCTGAATGGTGAAATATCTGTCGTCGTTTGGCACGATGGTGAAGTGCAATTGTTTTATTAGCTCAGCTGAACTGATGGTGAGCCAAGGTAATCTTTCAGGCTGGAAAAATATAACAGGCAAATGGGATTAGCTGCAAGCTGGATCTTTAGCTGTTTTATTACCTTAGCTTTTTGTCGTCAAATCAGGTTTTAGATCAGTCATGGCAGCAGGACCGTTTGTGGAGTGCCAGGTTCACTGCTCGTTTTTTCAATGACGTGAAACACAGCATTGCCTGTTAGTTGTGAAAAGAAGCAGCTTTGCAGAGCCGACGTTCCTTAGCTTGCTCCATTTTAATCTCTCCGTAACTGCCGGTCATGAAGTCTCTTTGTGTGTAACCTGAATGGGCCTTTGTTATATGCGCAAATCTGGGCTCACTCAAATCGTCATGTGTTTGTGCTTGTGTGGTGTTTTGGGGACAGAAATTTTTTGTTCTGTGTAGATTTTATTCATGCAGCCTGAGAGTTTTACATAAAGCTATAAACAGAAAGCCCAGGGTGGCCGCCTTGGCCAGATGGTATAAACCTGAACTCTATTAAAATGCATCGTGGGAAACAAGTCATGCTGTCTTTAGGCAGGTTGCTTGAAAGTCAAGGAACTTAAGAATATATAGGAGATTATTAGGCATAAGTACTGTAGCTAATACACTAAACAAGTAACTACTTTTTCACAAAGTGACGCGTGTGTGTGTGTTTGTGTTTCTGCATGTGCGTGATTCAGTGGAACAGCAGAACAGCAGAACAGACAGTAGAAGGAGAGGTGGCTCGAATAAATGGATGTACGGGAATCGCTTGCGAGTCTGTTTGCCGTAACAGATAATTAATCGTTATGCCCAATGGTTCTGCGTAGCCTGCCAGCTCAAACCTGGCACATGTATGCAAGTGTGTGTGTGTGTGTGTGTGTTGTAGCACTTTATACAGTTTCAGACTGTTAAAACCCACTCTTGTCTGAAATGTCATGTTTTTTTGTCAGTGTTTTTCACTGATCCGAGGAAATACAACAGAGGCCCATTTTATTCAGTGCTATTTTTTCTTATTCATTTCCTATGGCATAAATCATGTTAATATAAAATAATACAAATTGACAAATTGTAAAAAAAAAAAAAAAAAAAAGATGTATGTTTTTTTTTTTTTCCTGTACAAGCCACGTTGACAGGTCTGAAGATCAGACTGAATGTCTGATTTTAGAGTGTGGAGTTTTTCGTTCAGCCGAAAACTATGTACTGCATAAAAAGACTACTAAATGGGCATGTTATAATTAGGCTCAAACAAAAATGCTAAATTATTTGCTGCATAACCTGCTAGAAAAAATAATACATTTAAAGAATGATTTACAATGTACAGTATATGTAGTGAAGCAGGAAATTTCTAATATTGTATTGTTTACTCCACACCACTGTTACAACTCTGACAGTATAAACTTTATAAAAAAAAAAATTATGCCTTTTCTCTGTAACTACACATATGGCAGGAGATTTTCCCTTTCTGTCTCCAAAATGAACGACTCTGTGGCACTCTTCCATGGAAAACAAAATGGCTGCTACTTTACCATGTTCACTCTCCTGACATGCAGTGATTACCCACAATTCCTGTTTCCAGCATCTTATTGCTGATTTTTCTCCTGTCATGAACCCTGTACTGAGGTGTTTAGAGAACAGATAGCTGATTGTGCTTTGAGAAAAGCGAGAGGCCTGCTGACTCAAACATTGTGTTAAACCAACACAGCTCTGTTTGGCCAGTTAGTGTGTGTAAGTGTGTGTGTTTGGACAGGTGAATTAGGAGCTGCTGAGTCAGAAACACAGCAGTCTAATTAAAGTGATTGCGGCAATTTTTATCACCTCAGGTTTATTATTATCAGTAATTCAGATGGAATTATTAAAGATTGGTTTAGTGATGAGGTTGTTTGCTTTCACTGTAGCTATAGAGGCAGAAAGTCAACCGCAGTTAAAGTGGGACGTCATATCACATATATGTTATTTTTACTTACATTGCAACACTGGAATATTGCCAGTGAAATATTTTCTATACAGCATGTCGTAAATCTCCTCATATTCCTTCACTAACAAGATTCATTTTTTCACCACACTTTTTTCACCATGTTGGTTTTTCTTCACTTGTCTACATTGTGACTAGCAAAGGAACAAGATAACAACACTTTTAAAAGCAGCTGATTCCCATATGACTACATGTAAAACTTGTGCTGGCGGTTAAAAAAAAAAAAAATGGTTTGTTTGAAAGCACTCATATGATAAAAAAGTAATTGAACTTTTTATACTGTCTGAGTATACTATACTCAAAGATACTAAAATGTTTAGTGTCAGAGTTGTAACAGTGGTGTGGAGACAATATATATATATCCTTTCACAGTTCTAGATAAGGATTTTGTGTGAAATAAACTGCCATTACGTGTTAGCTACGTTAGCCTTGTAGCTCCAACGCAAAACTAAAGAAACAAAGGTCAGACATTAAACATGTCTTGGCTAATTGACTAATTGGCTAATTGTGTTTGGATGGTGTAAATACGAGTCCTTTAAAAGCATTTCTCCAGACACTAGCTATTCAAGAGTAAAACACGCAATATCATCATTTCTATTTTGGAAATAAAAGGCCCTTGATTAAACGCTTCTGATGGCAATGGCTTCACATGGCCACTTTACTGGCTGTCGCTTTATAGCTTTCCCATGATAAAAGAACTTACATTTGTGAGCGGTGTTTTTGCTGCAGAGATGGCTGACATATATATATACATACAAAAGAGAAGATGCAAGAGAGAGACAGAAAGAGAGAGAGAGTGAGAGGCTTAATGTTTTATGAGAGCGAGCAAATTAATAAGAAGGCGGCTCATCAGAAACATTTTCCACCATAAACATGACTGAAAATGAGGGGACGGCAAACAGCTGCTCAGCTTTACAAGTCTCCTCTGATTTATTCACCCGCAGAAACTAAGGCAAATCCAAACAGGTTGTTTACTATCCTTCATAACTAATGGTGCATGTGCAAGCGTGCGTGTGTGTGTGCGTGTGTGTAGAATACATGGGTCAGCTTGTAATACATCAGCATTAAGGCGGACATGTTTAAACGCAGTGCGAAAGCTCGTTAAATGAGTTTACACACTGACTTATCCCTCTTAGGCACAAACCGACATCAGTCAATGCGCCGGATTCAAACTCTCCAACCCAAATGCTTCTTTTCATTTCTTTTCTTTTCTTCCTTTTCCTCGAGCTATGAATCGCTGCATTAAAACTTCTCATTCACACACAGCCATCTCAGCTTTTCAGCACCATGGTAAATATTGGTCAATGGGGGGAAAGCAAAAGTGTTATAAGTGGCTAACATTAACTCGAAGAGGTATGGCTACCAGCATTATGACACTTCCCAGACTCCATCCTCACCACACACACACACACACATATATACACATATATACAGTGGTTTATTATTATTCCTTCCCCTGGCTCGGTAATGAGACTGGAGGGACGATTGCTCAAATAAACAGAGGCGACGGTGACTTACTGACACTGCACTAGAGGGAAAATATCACCAGGTTGCCTGCAATGACCTACACAAACACACACACACACACACACACACACACACACACACACACACACACACACTGTAAATGGTCACTGATTAGAGTAACAATTCACCTAAAACTTACATATACACAATTTTCCCCCATTTACTCCAAAAGTCATCAATCAGCCGAGTCGTGTTTGCTTTGCAAAGTTTTCTTCTTTAAATGTAATGCTAATGTAGCGAAGAAAAACTCGTAGACTGCTAAATTGGTAAAAAAAAAAAAATACAACACGGAGGTAAACTAAAGGAGTGTAGATGAGTGTGTTCATAACGTCCTGTTTATGTGAATGAATTCACTTTCTTTCACGTCTTCTTTCAGGTGTGAAGATATGATGGAAAAATAAATGTAACTGTACTAATATTATGTCATAACCTCAGTAAATGTTTTCATTATCGTTGGATACTATGACATGATTTTGAGACACATTAATAAAATAATAATACTTTTTTTTTAATGGTGGAAAAGGGCTTACACAAATTTAATACCTGCTTTTTGGTCATATTAATTTACACAGCATTCTCAAAGTGAATTTAAAGCTGCAGTAAAGCGCATCACAGTGCTGATGCTAAATTAATCGATTAGCAGTGACACCATTTTGTATTGCATTGATTTCTTGCATATTTATTATCGTGTTGGTTGGATTGGTGCTAACTGAAATGTCGTTGCTTGTGCATTGACAATAAAGAATCTTGTCTTACTTTACACTTTTAAAATAAGACTTTCACGTAAAATGTCATGGATTCAGCCACGAACTCAAACTCCCAGAATCCACCACGGCATCACAACACAGATAAACCAGACTCACACACACCTATAAATAACCAGGACACACACACAGTCACTGCGAAGTCCGGCTCCGAGTTTACCTTGCGACAATTATATGCCTTTGAATTTTGTGCGTGCTACCTGGTCTTGATCTTGGTTCTGCTTTTTTTTTTTTATATATATATATATCTGATTCTCGTTATGTTCTCTGAAAGTCTGTTTTTCAAATCGCCTGACCCCACGCCTGTTTTGTGACTTCGATTCTGTCTAATGTTCTGGATTTGTTTACCTGGTGTAATAAAGTCAACCTGCACTTGCAATTCTCTCCGGCGCCTGACACGTAGAAACGTTACAATATTTATAGTCATTAAGCCAAATCCACAAAACAGACACGATGTGTTTGAAAGACGAAATACTTGTAGATTTTTTTGCTTTTTTTTTCGTTGTTGATGTTATCAGGTTTGCATGTGTTTACATGCACAAATCTTCAGTAAATCGGGCAAAATAGAATTTATTTTTCAAAGATAACAATTTTTTGTCTTCGTTTTAAATACTATTATAAGACGTTCTTATAAGAGTTATTTTTGTTAGACTGATAGCAAGTAGCTTCTCTAATTCTTTGAGAAAAAATGTGATGATGATAATAATTGTTGAGTGTAATGTTTATTTTGTACAATAACTTTCCACACATCATATTTCTGGTAAGAATTTTAATGTGAACTTTGGGAACTTTGGTGAAAGTCTGACTGACTTTATGTAAACTGCGTAAATGAAAATCGGCCTCCGTCCATGGCCTGTAACGACACAAAGCTAATTCAAACCTCCTGAAACGACGTCTCAAGTGTACGTTATATCTTTACAATCACCTGCACAACAGCACGCTCATGACTATTATCGTACATCATGTCCACGGTTTCAGAGTCGAGCTGATGCATGTTACATTCACAGGAAACAAACAAATTATTTATTATTTGTATTTTAATATGAATTGTATTTAGATGGAGCACATTGTGTGTGTTTCTGTCTTTGTGAGAGTCTTTTCTCTCCCTCTCTCTCCCTCTCTCTCCCTCTCTCTCTCTCTCTCTCAGTTTGGCTCTACCTCCATGTTTGTACAGGTGTCATAGTAATGTGGACTGTGTGTGTGTGTGTGTGTGTGTGTGTGTGTGTGTGTGTGTGTGTGTGTGTGTGTGTGTGTGTTTAAAGAGAGAGAGAAAACGAGAGAGAGAATACATACTGACCCACTTCTACAACTTGGCAACAACTTATACAGGTTTGAAACACAGTACAAAAATCCTTTTGACTCCACACACACACACACACACACACACACACACACACACACACACACACACTTTCAGAGTCAAATCCATGCGCAGTCTGACAGTTTTTGGCTGCCAGATTTAGGATGAAAGCGGTCATAACTCGCGTGTGGAAAGCTGCCGTGTCAGAAAGTTTGAATTTCTTGAACATAGGAACTCAAAGGTTTAAATTTTTTTTAATTTTATTTTCCTTTTTACTGTTTCCTCATAAAAAGAACAGCACAATCGATACACACTGTTTTTAAGCTTGTGCCGATAATTAGCTCTACGATAGATTGAATGCTGCTGAATTCTCGAATCTGATTGGTCAGAAGAGTTGGGTGTTGATTCATTTTCTTCAGCAGCATGTCTGGCAGTAGTGCAGCTGAAAATCGAATCACAGGTTTCTATTAATGCACTCGTTCAAATGCGTTATTGTTTCTGTAGTAACGGATTAAAAATCATATGGAATCATAAGGAAAACATATTATATAATAATTGACGTGGTAAAGTTTTCTGTAAAGAGATGTTTGTATAATATTTATGGAAGGAGTCTCCAGTGTCAGCATTTTGAGTTTAACTTTAAGTTTTGCCACACGGGAAGGTCTTCAGGAAAGTGGAGTTTACGCTTTGTGTTTTTCCAGTAACATGACAAGCTGTGTTTTTTTGCCTTATTAATTTCAAGAGAGAGAGAGAGAAAAAAAGAGAGAGGCTCGTGAGGGAACGTTTGTAGCTGCTTATAGAAATGGGTGGAACTAACAGGAACTGCCTCCCAGACATTCCACAACATTAAATGTGACTGTAAATGGATAAAAAGTACAATGTGTCAACCATTAATGCATTAAAACTGGTAATAACTGATGAATTGCTGTGGTATAAGAGGAATAAAACACTTCAGGAAAATAATCAACTTCATTGTGGTAACAGTAACTGCACTTTGCATTAGACTTCATCACACCACCCTGTTGTTGATTACTGTCCAATAACAGCATGCCCTGAAGTGTTTCGTCTGACTTGAACTCCTGTCTTTAACAGCTTGTGCTAGTTTTAATTCAACGTCAACTGTAATGTCTCAGAATTATAGAGGAAGCTGGTGCTGTAAAGTAGGATAAGTGACTCAGATGATCTGGGAACTATGTGAGACATGTTTACGAGCTGAACTGGCACAAACACTGATTATTTAACTCTCCCGAATCACCAGAGACATTCTGTAAGAAAATTCCGACATTACCGTAAATCACAGGAAGAAATGTGCCAATAATGTGCTGTAAGGCTGAGTGCAGTAAGTTTCTATTGTAATAATTACACTGTCAGGTTTCTGCAGGAAAACTATAAAAACTGCTGGCAATTTGCCAGAGACTTTCTGTAAACTAGTAAACAATGTTTTACCATGTACACTAAGGTACTGGCAGTAAGTCAGTTACTGTAGTGCAGTTCACAGTGTTGGTTTTTAATGTTTACCTTCGCTAAAGAAAAAAAAACTGTTGCAAAAAAAAGTGGTTAACATGACCAGATATAAATACATATGTGTATATATATATATATATATATATATATATATATATACAGTCAGGTATACATGGGCTCCAGACTTCAGGTAGTCATGCAAAGGATTTTCATCCAAGTATTAAAATTATGGTTATATCACACAAAATCACAAAAACTCCGTCACTGTCCAAATACTTCCGGACATGACTGTATATATATGTGTGTGTGTGTGTGTGTGTGTGTGTGTGTGTGTAAATACAGTTGATGCGTCATGTAAGCTTAACCTTGGTTAGGGCAACTTTCCAAGTTGAAGTAATTGGCATAAATAGAATTTAGACAGAGTTGGAAAGCATAAAGTCGTCTAAAAAGCTTGATGTAAAACTTACTGACGTTACAAACCACTGACGCTGTTGGTGTTGGCAACTTTTTTCAGAGAATAGTAGCGAAAACATGTGCAACGAGTCGCTAGAAGTCGCTCAATGATGTCATAGACTGATTTCTGTATTCACAGCTGTACTGATATTCAGTCCAACACCACTATTGCTCATGTGATATTGCTTAAATTCTATTCAAGAGGAGAGGTTAAATTGAAGAAGAAAATGCACTGGTCAGTGATTGGTCAGTGGGAACGATGGTGATCACTGATTGGCTGTTAGGAACAATGGTGATCAGTGATTGGTCGGTGGGAACAATGGTGATCAGTGATTGGTCGGTGGGAATGATAGTTATCTGTGATTGGTCAGTGGGAACGATGGTGATCAGTGATTGGTCGGTGGGAACAATAGTGATCAGTGATTGGTCGGTGGGAATGATGGTTATCTGTGATTGGTCAGTGGGAACGATGGTGATCAGTGATTGGTCAGTGGGAACGATTATGATCAGTGATTGGTCGGTGAGAACAATGGTGATCAGTGATTGGTATGTGAGAACAATGATGATCAGTGATTGGTTAGTGGGAACGATGGTGATCAGTGATTGGTCGGTGGGAACAATGATGATCAGTGATTGGTCGGTGGGAACAATGGTGATCAGTGATTGGTCGGTGGGAACAATGGTGATCAGTGATTGGTCGGTGGGAACAATGGTGATCAGTGATTGGTATGTAAGAACAATGATGATCAGTGATTGGTCAGTGGGAACAATGGTGATCAGTGATTGGTATGTGAGAACAATAGTGATCAGTGATTGGTCAGTGGGAATGATGGTGATCAGTGATTGGTCAGTGGGAACAATGGTGATCAGTGATTGGTCAGTGGCTCACACAAGCGCAACTCACCAAGCTTTACACACTGGTGGTGAGTGGACTGAACCTTCTCTCTCAGCTCGTATAATGAGCAGCTGTAATGCAAGCTGGAGAGCCATATCGAGGGCAATATAGTCACTAATGTCTACTCAAAAAGTCACTAGATGTGTCGCTAGGCTCTTTTTTTTTAAAAGTTGCTAAAGGGGTATAAAAAGTCACCCAAATCTAGTGACAAAGTCTCTAAGTTGACAACATTGGTCAGAGCTGCTGTGATAGAACATCACACTTTCTGACTAATCAGAATTAGGAAATCGACAGCACTGTGGTATAATTAAACAACTTCACATGAGCAAGAGTGCGGTTATACTGAACCTCAGCATGGCTGTGATTCGGCAGCAGGCACGAGGCTGATATTCAGTATAACTGCACAATTGGGAGTGCGATATTGCTGTTATACAACACTTTTATAAATGAGGTATTAATATAGCATAACTGACATTTCGGACAGAATATGGCCAAATTTTTATTTTTGATTTTGTTCATTAAGATGCCACATTCACCGATAGCCTGTCGATTTGTACATTCCTGTTAAAGGTGCTTTCATATTTTAAATCAGAAGTTATATTCATGAAAAATGTATCGTTTGCCATGTCTGCTGATGATGTCGCTAACTCTACTGTAGTAACCGTTTCAGTGGGACTGTTGCTAGAATTGCTTTTATTCATTTTTTAAGTAATGGCTGAATTAAATATGAATTAAATATGAATTAAAAATGGTGAATAAAATACGTCCACAGCAACCATTCTGAAAACATTTATAACACTGAGTTTGGTTTGTTAATGTTAATTAATGCAGTAGAAGATTGTCGTTAATGTAAAACATCTTAATTTTAATCTTAAGTTTATCTGGTAAATGTTGTGGGGCTTCTGGCACAGCAGTTTCCAGGTCCAGCTCTGACAGGAAGACTGTTTTCTGTTAACATTTTCTCTCCCCTGTGTGTGTGTGTGTGTGTGTGTGTGTGTGCGTGTGTGTGGTCGGCTCTTTGAACAGATGTGACAGATGTAAGACTGAGGACAGACGATCAGTTAACTGTAAAGGACCTCAGACTTTAAGGATGTTAGGCAGCGAATTAGGGCCACATACCATGAGTGTGTGTGTGTGTGTGTGTGTGTGTGTGTGTGTGTAAAAGAGACGCAAAGATAGAGAGCGTCTGGGTCACTGGGTCCAGTGAATGCGTTGAGAGATGGCAGTCACCAAAGAGACGCACTGAACACTTAAATCCAACATATGCCAGACACATGGAAGCACAACACACACACACACACACACACACACACATTTCCTGTATGTAAATAGAGGCATTTCCAATCTTGCCATTAGATCTTTGCTCAGCAGTTTCTCACACATTGGCTAAGTGAAAGTGTGTTTTAGTTTCATGAAGCCTTAACAACTTGGTTTTTTTTTTTGCCTGTATTATTATTATAGAGCTTTCTATGCTGGAAATACCTGCTGAAATGTCTGAACACATTAGATCCAAATTAACATTATTTATACATTAAACCCATTCAATTCAAGTGAGCAGTCAAGCTAATAACGATAAAAAACATCAATAATAAATAAAATAACTTTATGATAAAACTGGGTTTGTGATTTCCACCACGTTAAAGTAAAAAAGAAAAAAAACTCGAAGCCCCTGGCTATGACCCACTCTGAGAACCCCTGATCTAGATTACAGTGATGATTAAACTTGCTAATAACTTCCTGAGATGCGAGATGTGGATGGCTGGAGAAAACAGGTATGAACTATTTTCAAGATAGAAGAAGATGCTAGTGATGACTGTACTGGTTTAAGGGCTTTACTGAGTCATGTGAAAATGATATTTTGAGTATTGTGATACTAAAACTGATAAAGAAAAGAGGTCTGGAACTCGACTGTATTCGGTTAAATTAAAAGGTAGGTTTATTGAAGACTTGTTTTAATGACATCTCTGTGATATCAGTGTTGAAAACTACTTTTCGTATGTTTAGTCAAACTGTTATGGTTCCCACATCCTAATTTAACCCCTGTATCAGACTCAACTATCACTGCGGAAACATACAATCAGGTTTTATTATCCTTGTGAGGGCCTTCCATTGATATAACTGTGACTATAGCTAATTAACGCTATTAACGCTAATGCTACACAATGCTAAATCTAAACCTAACCCTAAACTTAACCTCAGTAACTAAAATCAACTTCTTTTAGCTTTGTTTTCTAAATGATTTAGTAAAACAATTTTAGGGTGAGAACCTTTGAATGTGAGGATATTCGGCCCTTTTTGGTCCCCACTAAAGGCTAAATACATGTACACACTTAAACATGTGTGTGCGCGCGCATGCGTGTGTGTGTGTGTGTGTGTGTGTGTGTGTGTGTAGGAAAGGTCTCTCTCTCTCCCTGTGAGGAGGAGGTGTGGTCTGGGTCAAGTCACGGCCAATCAGCCATTGTTTGTTATTGCAGCCTTCCGTCATTTTGACCCTCTGCTGTGTGTGTGACTGTATTTGTGTGTGTGTGTGTGTGTGTGTGTGTGTGTGTGTGTGTGTGTGTGTAGATATGGTGCAGGGACAGGGCACAATAACATTTCCTCTGATGGTGTGAGGGGTGTTGGGGGTATTCTCACCCTGAGCAGAAGCCCAGTGTTTTTCTTTTCCTACAGTGAAGAACAGCAGAGCGACAAATCTATAAACTTATCTGATATTATTAGTAGGCTATTAATGTTCTATTAATGTTTTAATAATGTTCTATTAATGTTCTATTATGAAAATGTTATATGATTATTTTGTATGATTTAGTATCTAAACCCAAAGTACCCCAGTCATTATTATTATTATTATTATTATTATTATTATTATTATTATTATTGGTGGTGGTGGTATAGTTAATAATGCTGTTATTACTTTATTATTATGAAATATTTGCTGTTTTGCTGTTATTTCTGTTGCTATTATAATGATAATAATTTAATACAGAACCAGAAATAAAAAAAGATAGAATAGAGAAAGTATAAATAGATAAACAAAGGAGAAAAAGGAAAAGGAGAGAACAAAAGGGGGGAGAGAGAATAATTTGATAAACAAAAAAGAAAAAGAGGAGAGAATGAATGGAGAGCGAGAGAGATAGAGATAGGTTCTCTTGAGTTATTGCCAATAAAGCATTGCTGAACTGAACTGAGACGAATCAAATACAGTTGAATCAATTGAATTGAATCAAGTCAAACTTAGTGTATGCCTTACATTTGTGTTTTTGCTGCAGAGATGGCTGAGAGAGAGATATATATAAAGAGAAGATGCGACAGAGAGAGAGAGAGAGAGAGACCAGCACACAATTTGACCAGCACACACACACTCTCCTCTCACACTCTCCTCTCACACCAAACACACACCTTCAAGTCCTCTAAAGCAGATGAGGCAGAGCTCCAGGTGCAGAACAGTACGGGAAGAAACAAATTCACCCCGAGTGTAGTAGATTATGTGAAGTTAATATCTACTATTTTTTTTTAATTAAAATGTATTATTATGTTAATCTCTTTTAAATATTAATTATCTGATTGTCAGAATATCTAATTATTGAATCATATTCATATCTTTATATTAACCTCCTATGTATACCACAGGGAAACAGGAAATAGTCAAAGGCAACAAAAGATTTCAATTTCTGGAAACTGTGAGCAAAAAAAAAAAAAAATTTCAAGGATGTTAATTTTACATTTATGAGAATGATTTTTATATTACAGGAAAGTTAAGGAAAACACGGCTCCCTGTGTGTTTTGATTGCTGTCTCGAAGGGTGGCAATAATTATGAAGCTAACTCTATGGGGTGAAGCCAACGTAGCTTGTAATGTAGCTCATGTGATCTGTGAGTCAGGTGATTAGATTCACAGTTCAACTCAAAGTGGCTTAGAGGCGACAAGTTGTGTGCGTGTGTGTTTTTGTGTGTGTCTAATTTCAGTCAGCCCAAAGTGCGTCCCCAGATCTTCCTCGTCTGGCTCTGTGGCTCCACACACCTCATTTTATTGCATATCCATTCATACACACACCTATTTACATACATACACACATATTTACATACACACGCAAAAGACACATCAAAGGCAGCCAGCAGTTGGACAGTGAATGCCACAGAGCTGCAAAAACACACTCCATCACCTCATAAATCTCACCTCATCAGACACACACACACACACACACACACACACTGATGTATAAAAGGCTGTCATGGCTAAAAATACAGACTACTGCACAGGAATGACAATATTAGAGTTGGAGCAGAGGCGCAAGGGAGAGCGCTGGGTCATACACATAAATAACACTGACATATTATCAGGGCTGATTTCAAAGCCTCAGAGACAGAGAGCACTCATGGCATTCACACACACACACACACACACACACACACACACACACACACACACACACACACACACACTCAGACATGGAGAGATGGAGAGATAAGCAAAGAATGAGTTATACACTCCCACAAAAAATTACCAAACTGTACCTTTCTGTACAAGTTTACACACACACACACACACACACACACACACACACACAAACACACACCCTGAGACACTACATTCATGCAATTATCCATTCGGCCAATCATGTGACAGCAGTGAAATGCATAAAATCATGCAACTAAAGGTCAAGAACATCACCTCAACCATCAGAATGGGGAAAAATGTGACCTCAGTGACCATGTTTGAAAAGATTTGGTTTGAGTGTTTTAAAAACTCCTGATTTCCTGAGATTTCAAGCAGAGCAGTCTATAAGACTTTACACAGAATGGTGCAAAAAACAAAAAACATCTAGTGAGTGGTGATTCTGAAGACGGAAATATCTTGTTGATGATAGAAGTCAAAGCAGAATAGCCAGACTGGATCGAACTGACAGGAAGGCTACAGTAACTCAACTAAGCACTCTTTACACCCGTGGTGAGCAGAAAAGCATCTCAGAATGCACAGCATGTCAAGCCATGAGGCGGATGGGCTACAACAGCAGAAGATCACATCAGGTTCCACTTCCATCAGTCGAGAACAGAAATCTGAGGCTACAGTGGACACTGGGCAGTTGAAGATTGGAATAAGGAAAAGTGATGTTCTTTGTGAACATTATCTGAATCTATTTACTTGTGGAAGAAACAATTCTAAACATTTAGGTCGGTAAAAGAAGATCAACTGATCTTGCCAACGCTACTTGGAGAATCTGTAATGATCCATGATCACAGAGGGTTTCAACCTGACATTCTGTCATCAGCATTTTATCTCTTATCTCTGCTAGGAACAGACAAGTCTCCAATCTGTCTTATCTTTGCGGTCCATCAGATTTCTTTTCCCAACATCTTTATCGTTCTCTACACTCAAACAAAAGGTTACCACCCTGATGAGTTTCTGAATCATTTTACATGCGGGTTGGACTTGCATCAAACGCTGCTGATAAACGTCCTCTTTGAGATGCGGCCCTGTGAGAAGCGAGTCCATGCATGCTGTACAGTGAGTCACTACATTGGGTTTCTAGATATCACTGGTCTAATGTGAAAATATTAGCGTAGTAGAAGTCTGGTTCATACCAGTTCTTGAGTCTAATCGGGTATTAACAATGATTCAAAACCTGAGTAACAATAAATGCCGGCACAAGGCAAAAATATTGAAGATAGAATCACAAAATCAGTAACAGTGACAGAGGTGTAGACGTTCAGTGTAGGGGAGAGTGGATTTATAGATAAAGGGTCTCCATTCAGACAAGCAGATATCTTCTGAGAGACTTGGGATGTAGAAAGAGAGAAGTGAAGTTGGGTGTCATTATTGTAGCAGCCCAGCGATTTAATCTATAAGAAGAACAAGAGTGGACCACTGCTACATTCAGCTAAAGGTCGTAAGTCGTAACTTCCAACCTCCAACTAGAAAAAAACAACTCGGAATCTCAGGATGGTCCTCTCAACTCTTGAGTGCAGCAAGTGACGTTTAATCAACATGGCTGCTCACAGCATCAGCAGTAAACGAAGTAGCACTTCTTACCTTTAAATGAGTTATAGTGTATATACAAGTATTAGCTTTAGCTCAATCAGCATACAGACATATTTGTTTGTTAAATCTATAACACTGACTGGACAGTTCACTGTATTCAGAAGTAAATATACATCAATCATCACAGTTATCTGGCAAGCTTGTTGCTAAGAAAAGATGAAGGTGCCTATTTTTTTCCCCCCACACACACGGATGTTGAAAATGATGTAATTCCAAGGTCCGACTTCCCACGTCCGAGGTAAGTCGAAGAACAGAACCCTGAGGAACTCTGGTTAATTGAGGAAAACTGGAATTGTCCAGGCTACAAGGATTGATTGTGTAAATTTGATGAAAACCAGGTCAGAACCCACAGAATGATAAAACTGTGGGTGTATGAACACAAGCTTTATTCTCCCACACACACGCTCGTTCACACGCTCCCACACTCTGTCATCCATAAAATACGGTATATTAAATGGAACCCTTATCAGGTTGTATTTCTTCTCAGTTCCTCTTCTTTGCTTTATTAAAGCTGGTTGTTAAATTCACTTCAGAAAGCTGCGCTATCAAATTTCACAAACAACCGGCCTGTGTTTGGGTTCTTACGCATGATCCTAACCTCACTCTGGGTGTCTGAGGTTAACCAGGGGACAAAATTATCCTCGTGTGGAACCGCCGTGTTTTTTTGGAACACCCACCCATTTTCTGTTTATTTGTTTTCCCACGATTGTCTTGGTCCCGCTCAATTTAGCTCAATTCAGCACTGAGACGGCGTGGTGTGAAAAACAGGAGCAATCCTGAGCGGCTGAATGCTAAATGTAACATACGAGAGCCGGGAATGGTACTGACTCACAGAGTCTCCTTATTGGAGAAGTTTGGCAGTTTGGTGGGCATGTCTTTTAGCCCTTAGACACAAGCTTTGTACAAGACTGAGCAGGCACAAAGATAATTTCATGATTCCACTGAAACAGGCCATGTTTTGACAGAAATCCTGGCAGATTAGCTTACAGAAGCTAGGTAGCATTCTGAGGACTTGAAAGGTTCTCTAATTAAAATCATCAGTATTACAGATTTGTCCCCCCAATTTAAACAGTGCCAATCCACACCCACAAGTAAGTTTTCCCCAGTCATGCCCTACACCCTTCATGATGAGAACTGAATGTTAGCATAAACCTAAGCTAAACCTCAGGGGGTGTGGTCGGGGGTGGACCCAGAGTAGGAGGAAACTGGCTTAATATGGAAGCGTGTTCTGACTTGTTTTTTTTTTTTTAGCTAGGTTAGCTGGTAGCTAGGTGTCTAATTGCGCTTATAAACCATTACCAATTTTTATAATCTTGAATGTTTATGTGTAATAATGTAAACATTTTGCCAAACAAATAATTATGTTTAACGTGAGTGTGTCCTGGTGGTTATATTATCATTACATATGTTACTATGTATATGCTGCAGTTTTCTTTAAAAGTGAATACAAGGGATCCCGAGTGACACAACAGAAAAGTGTTTGCGCTATTGTTGGGATATTGTGAGCAAAATTGGTTGCATTCTCTGGGTGGGAGGGGCTTACAGCCATACTAGCCAATCGAAGATATCTGTGAGCTCATATATGTGGAAGAGGGCGGATAGCGCTTTCTACTCTGAGTGTTACGCTGCAGTTTGAAAAAAACACGGTGGCCCCAACTATCCTGGAGGGAGCACATTTGATTGCTGTCGTATGTTAAGGGAGAGCTGGCTGGTGGGTGGGAATTGGAAAAAAAAAGAGAGAATACAAGCTAAAACAGCAGAAACCCACAGTTTATGTAATGTAAGTATGATTTGTACTTAAAGTAAGCTCACGTGTACCACGATTTGCTCATTCGGAATTAAAACACAAAGAGTCTCAAAAGTGAAGTATCAATGAGTTGTTCTCTTCAGTTTGTTTTTCAGCATTTCTGCTTGACCCTACACACGCCTGCCGCGAGTGTACTCCTCTTCAGTTATTTCCTCGCTTACTGTAACCTGAGGAAAGTGAGTACAGACCTGCCTGAGTAATGGTGATTAATAACAGTATTCCCATAAGCATATAAGTTTAGCAATGATGTGATAGTCACCCTTTAGTGTACACTAACACCACTGCAGGAATGTCCAGCCACACACACACACAGACACACACACACACACACTGTCACCCTCCTGTCTGCACCTGTCTTCTGCCTCAATCACAAGACCCAGTGTGTGTCAGTGGTATCAAGTCCCCTTACTCTGATTGTACTGTCTATTTTACACTTATTAACAGCTGCAATGTCTTTTTTCAATACAGCTGTCATGTTAATAATAATAATAATAATAATAATAATAATAATAATACAACTCTCGCATGACTGACACATAATAGAGGCATAATTGAAATGAATCGAGGCAACAATCATATATCAATTAGAACTGATTATAGATCAATGAGTATAGGAAAAGGACAGACAAGTGGTGTGTAAAAAAACATTCATATTTTTTAAACTGATGTCTAAATAGCTCAGCCAGATGATTAAAATGCCAAAGGACTTAAAATAATCCTTCTCTACGTCATCATCATTCACAGATTAACAGTAGGCCTATCGCAAATTCTAAAAATCCGAATTTCTACAAAATTCTCTGTCTCTGGTAGAAACCTGTAACACTGTTATGTTACTTTTAATAATTTTATTATTGATTGATAGCTCCACTAATCCAACCACCGAATTGTTCGGGACATGCCTCTGCTACGCGTATTATCACTATTTATGACCCAATAGGTGCCATAATGTGTTAAATAAGTGTTAAAATGAGAGAGAAAAAATACATATGCGTGGATTCTATAACATAACCACCCAAGCTGCTTGATTCCAGATGTTCTAAAAAGATTAAGGAGAAATATAGTTTGTTTATAACTGGCGGTCTGTTTAATTTGAAATGTTTACTATAAAGCTTATAGTCCATGTACACGTTTAGAAAAACGGTTCTTCCAGGGTTCCTTAAGAGTTCAGTGGATAATTAAAGGTTCTTAGCTTCCTACAACTTCCTGTTCTGGTAGAAACACTCTGGGTTCCTTCACGTCTATAATTTCTGTTCTTCAATCTCTCTGGATTGGAGCGCTTTCAGTAATTGGAATTTCTCGAATCGTATAGCCCTAGTGTTAAATGTTCATGTGGTCCGAGAAATCCCTAATGAGTCCCTAAGCACAGCTTGGATAACTACGTTTAGGACATTCACCAAAACATTCCGTTAAAATATGCTATATTCTGTACATACTGCATATATGCATCTAATCTTTAGGACTTAAACTATTTACTTCCTGTTCCACTCTTCTTAACTCTCGTTTGTCGTGATCCTACGAGCCCGAGCTACAGCACGAAGTGTCTGAGAGAATTACTGAATTAAGCAAGGGATTATGTAAAAAGAAGATAAAGAGTAAGAGTGAAATGTACTGAAAGCTGAAAGGAGGGGGATTGGAGAGGTCAAGAGAGGGAACAAGGAGGTATGAGCGATAAGAGCGAAAGTGAATGCTGGTAATACAAAGCACAGAGAAACCAAATGAAATGTAAGAGGTGTTGCTCAAACCGGGTGTTTTACTTCTCCACATCTCTACAGAAACTGCCTGATTCTGGGAAAACATCATGCTCAAAGCTCAGGGTGTGTGTCTGTGTGTGTGTGAGAGAGAGAGCGAGAGAGAGAGAGAGAGAGAGAGAGAGAGTCCTCTCTTTCCCACTTAGTCATGCGCTCATTCCATACAGGGTTTACTGACTAAGCGAGAGGTTATAGCCGTCATTTCGACTCATACACACAACCTATATAAAGGCAGACCACACAGCTCGGATCATATGCCATTACCGTATCTCATACTGGGTTACGCATTTACCTCACATCACATCACCACACTGGTTAAAGAGATAACATGCTCTCAGACACCTACACATTTGCTAGCACCGGATACGGTGTTGGAGAGGGTAGCGCCAGATCGATCCGGAGCTCAGGTTACTGTGGGTGCGGAATTTCTTATGGTCTAATGGTGTTCATGTGGGTTTCATCCAGGTTCTCTGGTTTCCTCTCACTGTCCAAAAGGCTGGTAGGTGGACGGGCTATTCTAAATTGCCCCTAGACGTGAATGCGTGAATGTGCACCAAGTTCTCCCTGTACAGGCTCTGACTAAAGCGCTTACTGAAGATGAAGGGATGAATGAACGATTATAGTGTTTAATACTGATTAGTATATTTGTTTTAAAGAATGGTTAGTCAAAACATCTATTCAATACCCCCAAAAATCAATAAGAGAAGACATTCTTGATGTCCGAGGTTTGCTTCTTTAATCTTGAACTGCAGCTATGAGGCTAACATACTGTACGGTAGCTAACATGTCTACCTCGCCCAGAATGATTTTCATACTGTGCATACTGTAACGTCCAGCTTTCTGGTTAAAATCCATAGCAGAGAGGAGCATGGGGGTGAAATACAAAATTGCGCTAAGTGATTCTGGTTGTCCAAGATGGCCGCCTCCATTGCAGCGTCGCCATGTTACGGCGTTCGGCTACATGGTGAAGTTTTGTTAATGTTTCTAGATTACAATAAGTCATCAAGTAAGTAAGAAGTGTTTTATTTTTGCGTTGTAATGTGGCATTTTTTTGGGAAGTGTGAGGACGCCAAAGAAATGCACGGAAGTTCAGATGGAAACTCAGCACAGACAAGTAACCTGAGCTCAGGATCGAACCACGGACCCTGGAACCATTCCACCTGGACATGAACAACACATTTCCCAAATTTTTGCTAGCTAGTTGCATATGTATTCTAGCTATTGCTGCTACAATGATGACATTTATCATCTAATTCTTATAGAAGACACCCACCACCTGCTAACAGGCTTTATTTTTTCGACAAAAAGCACACACCAATATAACGTATCACACTGTTCTTTTTCAATTCTCCATTGACTTTTAAAGATGCTCAGTTGTTTGTGATTGCACCAGGTTACATAGAGCACGTCATATCAAAAAACAGTTTACGCAAATACACCAGATAGCAGCTCAGTCCTCGCCTGCTTTGCTCTCTGCTCTCATAACCACCGTGACACGCTGATGACAGCTTAATTCATATGATCTAACGTGGCCCCAAAGTGTCAGGATCACTGCTGAGAAGCGTCTATGCGTTTCGAATGCACACGTACACATGTACAAACACGTATACACACACTCCGCTCAGTGCCAGGTCGTACCACTGTGCTCCATCTCGCCCAGTAGCAGCCGCGAAGCCACACATCAAACCCAGCGTGAGTTATGGGTGTGGGGAAAATGTCTACACCCAACACACCTCATTACATTTCTGGCACAGTCTGTGCTATTTTGGACACGGAGACCTATTTACATTTTCAGACCAACTAAATTCAGTTTTCTCATTGACTCTCAGGACTCCACCTTTGGACGACAGTTACGTTCTGGAAGTTTCTGCCAGAGAAACGTTGGGTGTGAGAGAGTGCTGGTTGGGCCAAGTAACAAGACCACACACTGTTTGATGTTTGGAACAAGCCCCCATTTTATATAAATATACTGCCAGTCAAAAGGTTTTCAACCACACCCTTTATGAAGATTGGGGCCATTTTAAATACTCTAAAATTAGAAAATGTTTGTAAGGAATATAAATAAATGAATTGAGAAATGTTTGTGACTTAACTGTTTTATCCTCAAGCTGCACCTGACTGTAATAAAGCCTCACCCAGAGACCTACTACAATCCTAAATACAAAGCTGTAGCTATTTCATGGAACGTTTGCATTAAATTTTCCATATTAATCTTTTTATTAATATGCACTCACCAGCCATTTTATTATAAACACCACACTAACATGCTTTGCTTTCCTCAAATGTTTCACACCATGGTTTCCACAAGGTGCTGAATACTTTGCTTTTTATCTTGCTTTTATAAGAAAAGCAATTTTTGTGGTTATTTTATTAAGACCTAAAACAAAATGTTGCTTAGATATTACATCATACAGTATTTAAGTTCTTCTTATACACCTGACCATCACACACACACATGCTTGTTGAAAATCCCATTCCAGATTTATTCCCTCTTTGCTGTTATAATAAGCTGCACTCTTCTGTGAAGGCTTTCCACTAGATGTTGGAGCGTGGCTGTGGGGATTTGTGTTCATTCAGCCATAAGAGCATTAGTGAGGTCAGGCGCTGATGTTGGTGAGGAGGTCTGGGGTGCAGTCGGGGTTCCAGTTCATCCCAAAGGTGTTCAGTGGGGTTGAGGTCAGGGCTCTGTGCAGGACACTTGAGGTCTTCACCTCCAAACTTATCACACCATGTCTTCGTGGAGCTCGTTTTGTGCACAGGGGCATCGTCATGCTGGAACAGGTTTGGGCCTCTTAGTTCCAGTGAAAGGAAATTGTAATGCTACAGTGTACAAAGATATTCTATACAATTGTGTGCTTCCAAATTTGTGGCAACAGTTTGAGGAAGAACCACATATAGGTGTGATGGTCAGGTGTTGGCCATATAGTGTATTCCATAACATACAAACCATACTGTTCTTGGGTTCTAGATTCTACACTGTGGTTCTTTCAGTTTTTGATCACTGACTCAGATTTGGATTTCTTGACCTAGTACCCCTTAAAAAGCCTGAACTTTAAGCGTCCAAGGAACCGTATGAAGAACCATTATGTCTAAGTGTGTATTGTACAAAACACTGCATTTATGTTATCCTGTATATAAGCTTTTAATGACTTCCTTCAGCTAAATGTCACTCGGGGATAAAACGTTTATTCATTTGAATGATATTCTTTATAAAAAGCAGGGCAGTTTTTTGGAGCTGGGGGCCGTGTGGCGCTAATTCAGAGCAGAACCGCTTCCAGTGGAGTCGGGCAGCCTTAGCAGCACTACAGTAAGTGAATGTGACAGGGTGTATGTGGCCTGCATTCCTCTCTGTGAGGCCTCTCTGACCTACTGCTGCTAAAAGGTCACACACATGGAGACACTCAATCTCCCTGTGCTCGCTACGAGCGGTCACGCGCAATTCCCCGTACGGCAGTCATGCCGATGTGTCAGATACAGTAGCCGGTCCTGGAGTTCAGTTCAGATGCTTTAGCCTCACTATATCTGTTCCATTCATGTTTTGCAAAATTTAGAAGAAAAAGGCAGAATGATTGGAAGAGAGTGACGTTTTTGTGCTTCAGTAATGTGATTAGTCTGTAGAAGTGTAACAAGATGCAAAGCACCAGACAAACACACCCATAACACACCTAAACCCTATAACATTGTTTAATGTTCTACCATACATTGTCACAGCTTCCATATTTGTCGCCATATTTTACATACAATCTTTAAAAAATAGGGTTCTTAAAGAGTTCTTTGTATGGTTATGAAGGATCCAGGGAAAACAGTTGGATGAAAATTGTCAAAAAATGGGGTGCTTTTAATCTCAAAGTGAAAGAATTAAACAATTTTGGCTGAAAAGAACAAAAAACAAAAACAAATTACGGTCTACAATGAGGTGTAAAATCTAACACTTTACAAAAAATAATTTTAATAGTAATAAATTAGAAAGTGATTAAAAACGCTGCTTGTTTCCTTCGCTTTCCTGCGCCGCTCAGAGCAGACGTGCAGATCAGCAGTGTCTTCATTTTCAGTTTCCACGTCCAGTTCCAATGAAATGCACCGTTAGTTTAAAGTGAAAATTCACACAGCTTTCTTTTCCACGCCACAACTTAAAACACAGCTAGGCTAAATCCCGTAACTGCTAGTGAAAGTCGAGCTTTCTGATTTGACACGCAATGTGATTGACACGCCTCGTTGTTCTGAGTGATTGCATGCTGGTGGTCCACATCGTTAGGGATCATTTCTCTGAATTAATATTTTACTAAATCTGCAATAATGTGAGGAAAGCTTTGCTGAAAATTACACCTTAATATAATACACAATATAAAGGTGCAATAGCTGATTTTTTAAAAATTTATTACTTGTACAAATAGCCTGGGAGATTTGTAGAACATGATAAAATATAGAGTTTTATCCGTGGCCTCGGCTTAAGTGTAATGAGTGGCTGAGAAAACCTGTTTGGAAAACTGATTTCCGATCCAGAATGCTGCTTTGTGATTGGATGTGCCTCCTGTCAGTCATTTTATAGACAGTCTACTCTACAGATCATCTTAGATCATGGGGCTGGAGCTTCATGAACCAGGGCGGGAATGGTGGAGGGCTCAAGGAGTTAAAAAAATTCATTCAAATATCAAATCGACCTACTTAACGTTTACAGATCTAATCTTGAAAAATTTGACCTAATGCACCTTTAATGCACACTGCTTGATTTTAGCCCCAAATTTCCCTGCAGAAAGTCTTGGATTTGTAGACCTGAGGAGTTAAATAAAATATATATGTATATATAAATATGTATAAGTAGGATAAGTACCTGAGAATGCACATGACTGAAAGTGCATGATTGTTCAGAATGAGCCAATCACAGGACGTGAGGCTGATTTGATTTGGGACACAGCCCGGTGAGAGGGAGCATGAAGGTGGAAATGCTCTTTGTTTCAGATCTCGTCCCAGGCTGAGCTGTCAGGGAGAGAGAGAGATCAGAAGAAGCAGGAATCATCCGGCGACACCACGAGCCAAGTTACACTGGCCGAGCGTCAGCGTTTCGGCTACGAAAACACACCCTCGATTTATTAACCAAAA
>CM040982.1:25848700-25856200 GCA_022985145.1 Pangasius djambal | reverse complement strand
TAGCATATAGTGCCAACACACACATACACACATGTTCACACACCCTTCACGCCTGCGCAGACTTGCCTCACAGCTTCATCATCATTAGAGCACGGATTTACAAAATCCACAATAACAAGCAGGACTGGACTGAGATGCAAAAACACACTCAGCCAGTTACAAGTCGGTACCTGTCGCACAACATGAGCGAAAAACAGTGACACGAAACAACAGCATGAATAACCATTAAGCACTAGTGTTACATTTATTTACATTTATATTACATTACATATACGTTACATTACATTACTTTTATATTCAAATATAAATGAGGCAGAATGCAATCCTGGTGTTTATGGTCAAACAATAACAAACTCAGAGGAAAACGCTATCCGCCCTCTTCCACATACCCGAGCTTACAGATGCCCTAGTGTCGCTGTGATTGACAGGTGAGACAGAGTATGCCCCTCCCACCCAGACAGCACAGCCAGTTTTGTTCAACTGTCTCCCAGCCACAGTCGGGATTCAAACTCGCGATCTCCTGAAGTTTGGGACGAATGTGTTTCTGATCTTTCACAATGTTGCACAGATACCTCACACTCATGTTAAATATAACATGATATAATAATATTTTAAATAATATAACCACAACTTTTTAATGTTGCTTTATAACATTGGTGTTATTTTATTTCTCATGTTATTTTATTTGCGGTTTATCTTTCATTTGAAATCTACTGCAGAAGCTGTGAGAACGAGCGAACTAAGAATTTCATTGTAGGAGAAAGTTCTTGAGTCGTGAATTTTGAATGACAGGGATTTTAACATTCACATCATTTCTATGTTGGATAATATGCCGCATATTTGAAGACAATAAAAAAGAAACATTTTTACAGATGTCAATTTGCATTTATTATAAATATTATTATTGCGATGGTAGTTTTGTCACATATGTTTCGAGGATAAAAGATAAAAAAAAGTTAAATAAATACCAAAACTTTGGTAGGTATCACTGCCTCTTTCAGATCAGATCTGGTGAATGAAAGGGTCACGGCAAAACCCTGACTTCTTTCCAAACTATTTTTCTGTTGTTTTTGGCTTCTGTGGAATTTTTACTTTCCTGGAATTCCATTTTTCCCCCCAGACTTTTGCACTTGACTGCATCTTTCTATTAAAGTCCTCGTTCGAGCAGGTAGACGTGTTGTATACGGCTCCATTCATACGAATCACAGTTCAATCTTTACTGGCAAGAGATTTTCTTAGGCCCAGAGCCCGAGCAGCAAACACACACCACACACAATGCACACACTGCACACACTGCACACACACTGTTCCTCTCTGCATGGATTGAACTGATTAGCTTCGTTTGAGGTCGCTTTGTTTGGACATTAAACATTCTCTTTTTTCTTCCTGTCAAACTGACATATAGAGTGCAGGGCGCAAATCATCCTATACAGTGCGTACAGTCAGAAGCAATGTCGCCTTTATTTAAATTATACTCTAACTGCCATGTTTCTAAATCCTTACACACTCACTGACAGTGTTTGTGCAGGAAATTAGGGCCAATGGGCAATTAACACCTCACGCTCGAGTGTGTGTTTAAGAGGGTGGTGGAGTTTAGTTAAAGTAAAGCTTTGTGAAATTGGTGTGAAACTTTTTCCTGGAGATTTTTTTGGTCAAAAGGTGTTGATTAATGTTCTATAACAGCAGCTCTGACAGTAGTTTCAGCCACCAGGGTTAAATTAATGCACTCATTCTAATATGTTATCTTTTCTGTACTAACGCCTTACACAGGGACTGTGTGGAGCTGATTATTTAACATTTATGGAAGGAGTCTCCAGTGTCAGTGCTTTCTGCCAGGCAGAGGTAAAGCTGTAACTTTAACAAGTGTTAAAGTAACTGTAACAAGTTTTCCGACGTCTTCAGGACTGAGGAATTTACGGTGTCTTTGTAACATGACAAGCTTCAGGTATTAATTGTACACTTGATCTTGTTGAGTATCCTAGTGTGCACTAAAAGTTCGCAAAGTATGCAATTTGAGACCTAGCCTTTGTCTCCCAGTGTGAAGCGTGCTCTATAAACCAAATCAAATCTATCACCAGATGCCTCTAAACCTCCATCAGCTTTATAAGGCCTCTGCGATGTGAAATGCCAGCAGGCAAGAAGTTGTCTCACCAACGCTTGAAGCTTTTCTCAGCTCTGTCTCGTGTGTATTAAATGAAAAACCAAGTGTTAGTGTGTGGGCACGGGAGAACACACAGCCTGGAATTTGATTTCCGGGCCAGTTTACAGTTTGGAGCAATTATGCTCTGGCATACTCAGCCATGTCTGAGCATGTGGGGCGGTAATTCCATCCACCCGCTCGAGACAAACCCAACAATCAACACACACACACACACACATATGATCAAGCACACGGATGTGAGAACCAAATGGGTCCTGACTGCACACGCTCTCAAATGTTTGAACATAAAACCAAAATTGGAATAAAGACGAAAAAACCAAGAAGGAGCCCAAACTTGTAATCTAGATGACCTACTTTTCAATCTGAGCGGAACCGTGAATGACAAGGTGCTGTTAAAATACTGATAAAACACTTCCAACCCTAGAAAGCTTGTGGGGAAGTCTGGAGCGAGACCACTTCTGGAGCTCAGCGTTGCTACTCAGGGCTCTCTCTCGCACACGATCCTGCGCCGTCCACAAAAACGTCTGCTCTGAATCCAAATTACACAGCACACAGAAAGTCAAAGAGAAACAGCAAACAGGCCTGCGAGAGAATCGGTCCAGCTTTAGGGCTAGTTAGGTTTAAACACACATCCTCTGCGGCTATATATCAGTCAGAAACAGAAACTGTGTAAATGTTACGACATGAAAATCAATTCAAGCAACATTATGAAGCGTCTTAAATGTAAACACACTCACCCAGACTCGGTTAAACAGTACAGGATGAGATAAAGCTGATATTTACACATCACACTGATACAGTCTGCTATCCTGATGATCAGAATCGATACAAAAGGAAAGGTCACGTATAAGCCCACAATCTTCAGAAGAAAAATGAATTTCTGAGGGTGTCAATAACTGTGAATCATGTGGTTTTGTTGAAAAATATATATTTTGGTTGAATGTTTTTCCCCCTGACGTCTCGCTCATATTTTCAATGTGAGATTGCACTAATTAACCACATATGACATCACATCCTTTCACCTATCTTTACCAAGGGTGCCAATAATTCTGCTAACTGTATATTAAATGACCGTCCATATAATGTAATTAATCTACATACTACTAATAATAAACAAATTGAAAAATGTGTTGTTATTTAAAAAAAAACAAGCTGTATACTCATTGATGATGGTGAAGTTTTCAGAGATGTTTATTTAACATTTTATGGAAGGAGTCTCCAGTGTCAGTGCTCTGTATGGTTAAGATTTTAACTTAACAAGTTTTCTGACACGGGAAAGTCTTCAGGACAGAAGAGATTACAGATATGTAATTAATTTCAAGAGAGAGAATAAATTAGAGCATAGTGAAGCAAAGACTGTTTATAGGTAGAACTTAAACATTAAATGTAACTATAAATGGATAAAAGTATGATGATTTATACTATAATTAATAAGAAAATGTAATCGTTGTCAGATTTCTGAGGTATAAGAGGAATAAAACACTTGCTTTATTCGGGGTGGTTACAGGAACTCCTGCTGTTGATTATTTTCCGACAGCGGCTTGTCATGAAGTGTTTTATTCCCTGCTCCTAATTAAAACTGTCTTTGTAATTTTTTTTTTTTTTAAGTGGTTGTGAATCTTTTCAGCAGAGACACCTGCCACAGAGTGAGCCATAGACATGCGCGGAATCTGCCAGGTCCGAAATGAAGCCATTTTCACTTCCTGTTTTTGAGTCATTCTAGTTTTGAGACGTTCCAGTTTTGAGTCATCTGACTGTTGAGTCATTTGTTTGAATCTGAACACAGCTCACTAACAGCAGCCATTTGGCACTACGCATAAAATACGAGAAAAAAAGCTGACATCCTGCACTTTAACCTCACGCTCACTGATCCGTTTCAAGAGTCGGACTTGCTGGAGCGTTGAGACGGAAAAAAAAACAAAAAAAAAACAACAAACATCCAATTATCAGTGGATTACAAACCACTTGGTGCAGCATCTTCATTAAAATACATCTGTCAATAATTGTCATGTTGCTGATGATAATTAATGGGTAGCTTTAACTGCTGACATTGTGCTGAGTAAATCTATCATCATGGATTCAAAACACACACACACACACACACACACACACACACACACACACACACACACAGTGAGTAAGAGTCTGTCTGGGATGTGGCTTGGTCCGGGCCGTCCTGCTGCTCAGCATTAAAGCGTTCATAGACAGGCGGTAAACATGGAGCATTTGGTTTAGTGACACACACACACACACACACACACACACACACACACACACACACACACACACACACACACACACGTCTGCCAGGACCAGATGGGAAACTTTCACACTAGTCTGGTTTCTCTGAGCTTTCACCACCTCACTCTCATCTACTGTCTCACTCATTCTATTTCTTTTCACCTCTACTGTCTCATCTCGCTCATTCTTTTTTCTCTCTCTCTTTTTTAATACACGGCCTGTGTATTATATTATAGGTTATATTCATAATCGTGAGGTGTAATATGGAATATAATATGCAGCTCTATTCGATATTAGCAAGTGCAATATATAAATATATATAAAAATGTCTCATTTGAAGTGCCAACTTTATGAATGAGATTTTTAGGTGTTGTATGGGGTTTCAGTTTCAGTGCTTGGGAAAAGCAACCTTGTTCAAAAAAAATATATAGAATAAATTTTTTTCAAGCACAAAGAGGAAAACGAGCCCAGAATCCCACAGGGAGTATACTGCGTACTGCGGCTACTCACCAAGAGCAGCATACTAAATTCATTAACACGCATTCTTACAGAGAAGAAGCTCGCGGCGAGCTGCCTTTAAACAGTCATCTCGAATTCTGCTGAACATAAAACCTGGGAGGCTGTGTAAAATCCTCCCTCCTTCCCTCCTTCTTCCCCTCCCTCTATATCCCCCTTTTCTTCTCCTTTCCAACCCTTTCCTTTTTCTCCTTGCTTTTTTCCCCCCCTCAAGGAATAATAAATAGCTATGAAAATGAATCTTGAAAATGGAGTGGTTGGCAGAGCGCACAGGGTGAAAGAATAGGAAAATAAATTAAAAGCCCCTCTCCAAGTCAAACAAGGCCGCTGTTCAAAGCGTAGCGGCGGGTGCTAGCCGCTAGCTTTATTGCTAGCATATGCCATATCCTTCCTCCGCTGCTAACTCAGGGGGCCGTGCGTGCCCTGGTGTAAAAATATTATCACAGGAGTGCGGAATGAGCCGGGATGGTCAAAGACCTCCAGATCTCAGGACTTCTGAGATTCCACTTCCTGACAGGCTAACGGGCTAACACGCAGGTGAAAGCAGAAACGATTAGCCGCACGATTCAGTGCTACTGTGAGTTTATTGGTCACTGTACACTTTAATATGGTGACTGTGTTTGATAGCGTATCTGATTTCCCACCATCGGGGGTTTGGCTGCTCGTTCGGAGTAAACCTTGTTAGCTTTGGCTTTCTCGTGTTATTTATTAGCCTTTTCCAAGTTTCCATCGGCTTTTTCTAGCCTCTGGGTGTAGATACATCTGTCTGCTGTTGGCTCTGACTGAATAAAGCAAATTTATTCTGGTTCCCCTCAGCTCTGCAGTCTGCTGAACGCCTCTACAGGCTCGATCAGGACCTGATACCAAGCAGATACATCAGGTTTTCGACTCAGGTTAGGCCGGGTCAGATAGCATGACTGCCACACACACACACACACACACACACACACACACACACACACGACATACATTTTCTGATATTTAAGGCTCAATTTGCATATCATTTTTGGAAGATGATCAATGATACTATCAGTTTTTTTTTCTTTCTAGTACACTGGTCTTGATTCCAGGGAAAAAATAATCATGCCAAGGAAATTCTTCATGTCAAAACACGCAGGTTACAATCAGGAGAAAGAATATTTGCACTCACTGAGGACGGATTTCTGTATGAATGCATAATTTCGCTGTAGTTACCGAATAACATGATTAACGTAAGGATTAAAACACTCGGGCGAGTGCTGTTATCGGAAAATAACATACCACAGGGCAGTGTGACAAGGTGCTTTATTCCTCTTATACATCAGCAATTTGTATTTATTAAAGATCAACTCCTTGTCTCTTTATATTTGTTTGTTTTTTTATCCATTTATATTTACATTTAATATAACACAAGTTAGTTCCTGGTCTCACTTACATTATAGCAGCATTAAACACTTGTTCTCTCACCAGCCCCTCTTTTTTTCACTCTCCTGAATTGAACAATATAACAAAAGTTAATGTTACAGCTTTACCTCTGACTGTTACGAAACACTGACTCTGGAGACTCCTTCCATAAATGTTAAAAAAAAATCTCCTTCCAGAAAATTCCATAGAACTGATTATACCACTCCCTGTTTTTTTTTTTATCGTGTAACAGCATGTTTTTAATCCGTCTGTTATTAGACTTAGAACACGTGAAGCGTCCACCATACGAGTACCTATGAATGAGCTGTTACTATAGAAACGATGACGTAACGAATAAGCGCATTAGCTGCACTACAGCGCTACCAAGACCTCAAGGGGTAACAGTGTAGCACGCTGTAGTTTCAACCCCCAGGATTGTGGGCTCTTTTAAAATAAAAAGAAGAAAAACAGCTAAATAACCAGCGTTCACATGAATTGATGATACGGGAGTTATTTTTAAGATTTTCGATTTTATGGCTTGATTTTACCTTTAGCCTTTTTTTTTTTTTTAGATTTTTAAATGTAAAACAAAATGATCTCATGCAAAATTTGTAAGAGTCTGTATGAGCCAGGAGGATGGAGTTCAATTCTGCACAAATGAATGCTTGCAAATGATGAAGTGTAGCAGCATGTTGTTTTTTTCAGTGTAGCTAGATTTTTGGTCTTTTGGTTCCCTGTGAAACAGTAAAAGTTTAATGACTGAAATCCTTCGTTAATGCTTAGATTACACTTTGACTTGGTGGCACCAACAAAGATTAAACTTTAATCTCTAAACTCTCTCTGGTTCCTGGTTCTAGTTTTACACTCCACTTAGATGAACTCTGTTTATCTATTACAGATTTAAATATCAGAGAGATCTGTTTTAATCGTGGTTTAAATGGCTAGCTTTTGGTTCAAAAGTGAAGAAAGAAAAGTATTGACAATGATTAATCTCAAAAGTAATACCGCTGCTGATGAATCCATTATGTTGGAAAAATCAGAATTAATAACAGCTCAAGGTTTTAATCAGAGGTTAAACTTGTAATCTTTGTTGACGCAAGTCATCTGTCTACAGCAAAGTTGGACCTAAATGGAGGTCATAAACCATCACGCAGAGCCATAATTTCCTCAGTGTTCATGAGCTTTAAAAAAAAAAAAAA